>JAUCBJ010006290.1:0-46002 GCA_032718475.1 Nemertoderma westbladi | reverse complement strand
GTTAGTGTGGCGACTTCCCTGCCTTAATGAAGGCCGAGTCAGGGGAGCGTTCGGGTTGCCTTTGGTGGTTCGTGTTTCAAACGTCCACCGATCATTTTAAGGGGAGGGGGGTAGACCTACCGGCTTGGAAGTCAACATTTTGAATTGCTTATTACTGCTCCAAAGAGCGATTAAGTAGAAAAAAGTGTAAGATACATTTTAGGTGGACTATTCTATTCATGGGTGGAAATTCATGTTTGACGCCCAGATTTAGCGACCAGATCCAAAATTTACATTTTAGACTTAAAATACATCTCCTTTTATTATGCTTTATATTCAGAAGTTGTAACCTTTTTTTTTGGAAACAACATGGTCGATTACGTAAAAAATTCGAGCAGAATTTTGTTTCGTACTTTTCAAACAAAATACCGCCATTTTTCAAAATGATTTTCAAATTTTCAAAATAAGCACTGTTTTTTTTCGTAAAAAATGTTATAACAGATGAACAATTGCAAAACCAAAAAACCTGCTCGAATTTTATTATTGCGCACACTACTAGCTTTCATTTGATACGAAAAACTTGCAAATCGGTTAAAAAATGCGGAGGAGATGTGTTTTAAAAATGAAAAAATAGCATTCCGTGATAATTTCCTTTAAAATTTGAACCTTCCCGCGCAGAAATTGTCTTTTAATATGTGTTCAATTTAAATTCAATTTTAATAATAATGTTAATAAATAATTTTAATAACATGTGGGGTTTATCAATATATATATATAGCAACACGAAACTACACAAGAATGCTAAGATTATTGCTATGGGGGTTTTCCTGGTCGCTGACTTCATTTCTGATGTCAGATTTCACATTTAATTAAATATAGTTAATCTGTTTGTCTGTCTGTCGGTATTACTGACTATCCGACAATCTGTCCGTTAAATATAAGAAAATGGTAACCCCCCTTTATTTTATAAGTTTATAGGGAATTTAGACCCCAACCTGCCTGCCTTAGAGGAGAGAGAATCCATAATGTATGATAGTGTGAAATGGCACTATTCAGTATTTATAACACTTTTTAATAATGTAAACCCCCCGCGCTGCGTTCACCTCGGTTCATAACGCTGATGTTACTTTTCACACGATGATGTTAATAGTTATTTTGGATGATTCATTGGAATAGATACATCATAGAGTGAAAATCATATAATTTAATAATAATAATAAAATTATAATATTTTTTATAATTTTACATAGTAAATATTTATTAAATGTATTCTTGTATTTATTTATATACCACAGGTACAACACCCTACAGTATAATCATATTCCAAACCAAACCATGCTCTATTGCTATACCTATACCGTGTAACGGTTACTCGAACTAAGAGAATATAAACAAGGGGCATCCAGAATACTAAGTCGCATTCAATAAGTCATTCTAAGTAAAGTATTATAGAACCAATAATAAATAACAAGAAACTGTGAAAGGGAAAAGGTAGTAGTAATCTTATGAAATAATTCCATACAATTATTTCTTATTTAATATGCATTGAAAAATAATGAAGATAATAATATCACCCACTGATATTCATTCACCCTGTCGCTGTATTATAACTTATAAGCAAAAGGAAATGTAAATACATTATTATTGGTGTAAATATGCTAATACTATGGCGCTGGGGGGAGCAGGAGGGTCAGTAATCAGTAGTTCTAAACATAAAGTTTAGTATAATAATAATAAAGTAGAAAATCTTCGTGGATAAAGTATTATTGTAGCTAATTGGTGCGACCAGGTTGGTTGTTAGAAATTCAGTAGATTATAGTGCAGTTAATGAAGCAATAACACTAACAATTAGCATAAAAATATACAATATGTCGGTCCTTATAGGAAAGAATAATTATTACAATTACTTGTTTTACGTCATTAAAAAACATTTAGTAAAATATATTTGTGGGAAGATAATTCTACCCTGAAGAAAATGGGTAATACAGATATTCTTGTATCAATAATAATAAGTGACATCACAATTAGCAATAATAGCACAACCATACTCTCAATAATGTGATAAAAGCCTGCAATAAATATTACATAACCGAGAACAAATTATTTAACAACGTTAACCAACACACAATGCGCTTATGGTTATAAATATCTAATTAATGCAATTAGTATGAATAATAAATTAGTTGCAGCATTGCTGAAAATTCAATCTGAACAATAAAATATTGCAACTTAATATTACAATCGATTTGAAATGGGTTAAATTGTATAAGTGCTGATGGGTGAGTGGTGATTAAGGGTCTCATTGTATTTAGAGAAAAAATGTAAAAAATCCACAGGAATTAACCGTAGGATTTCGTTGAGTTCAATAGAATTGTAAAAATAGGAAATATGTGAAACAATATAATAAATGGACACGGAAATTAGATGTAGAAATAATATAACCCGACATTTATTTATAACTGGAGCACCCCGACACCCGGACACGGACACCCACACACCCGGACACCCCCAGACCCGGACACCCCCACACCCGGACCCCCCCACACGCGGACACCCCCTCACCCGGACACCCCCAGACCCGGACACCCCCAGACCCGGACACCCCCAGACCCGGACACCCCCACACCCGGACACCCCCAGACCCGGACACCCCCACACCCGGACACCCCCACACCCGGACACCCCCAGACCCGGACACCCCCAGACCCGGACACCCCCACACCCGGACACCCCCACACCCGGACACCCCCAGACCCGGACACCCCCAGACCCGGACACCCCCAGACCCGGACACCCCCACACCCGGACACCCCCACACCCGGACACCCCCACACCTGGACACCCCCAGACCCGGACACCCCCACACCCGGACACCCCCACACCTGGACACCCCCAGACCCGGACACCCCCACACCCGGACACCCCCACACCTGGACACCCCCAGACCCGGACACCCCCACACCTGGACACCCCCAGACCCGGATACCCCACTCAATGTTTTGAATAATTTCAAATAAAATTTAGTTTCCTGAGATAAAATTCCCAGAGTTTTCCTACAATGACACCTGAGTTTACATTACATTTACTGATTTTTACGGGAGCAAAGCAATCAAAAAGTTTATCCTTTACGGTTATGAGAAATACGTGAGACCCAAACTAACCCATAAATCACCAACGGCGCCAACAATAATAATCATATGTTAGAACTCAAAGAAATTACATACAATCGGTTTACTATTGTATAGAGTCTGTATAGTAAAGACGCATAAAACATCTAAAATGTATCGTTTAAAAACTGTTAACCAGCAACAAAATTCAATATTATAATATTAATAAACTAAAAACAAACAATGCGCTACAGATTACAGAAAACAATATATTACAGGAAGTATAAAGATATAATCAGACGATATACGGAGATTAATTGAAATAAAATGTGGAGTAAAAATCAACCCCGAGGACGGATTAACAGTTTTTATGTATAATTATTATACATTTACAACAGTTTCAGTGCAGAACAAACTACACTGATTTCATAGTATTCGGGTTTGAACGTATCTAATATAATAACAGATTCAAACTTTCGTAGAAAACCCTTTATCTCCAATAAATAATATATTATTAGACATATGATGATGATAAACGATAGACAAGGATAACGCCATGGGGACCATGAACCCTTGGGGATGGAAATTGTAACTCTTATTGTTTGAAAGAAAGTAATCCTTTCGCTCTCATTCTTACACATATATACACTGAGTAACAGACACAGACCAAACAGACATAAATCCTTTTAGATTGGAACAACGACTTTCTTTCTGCTAATTTAGTTCCGTAGCACTTTACAACACGATTCGACAAAACATGAAAATGAATATAAGTTACATTTTAGCTAAAATCGTTTAAAAAATATGTCTCCGCCGGTCGATATTGTACGAGTAGCACTGCAGTTATTGTTCTGTTCACCCTTATAGTGCCATGTTGTTATGGAAAAGTATAAAAGTTGCAAAGAATCAAAATAAGTCTGCTCGAACGCAATCTAATTGTGGAACACTCTATAACATAGTTTGTAAGTTTGTATTAAAGTGTTCTAGAGTGTTTGGCAATTAGATAACCTCGTAAAGATGCTAAAATACAGGAAATTCACAGGCAATGTTGTGGTGGTAAGCAAATGTCACTACAACTACATAAAATAAATACTTAAACACGTCATGCTATTAAATTATGGTCAAAATGTACAGCGGAAACTATAAAGACAAATGAATAATCGAAACAATAAACGTGTTCCCGTCGCCATGACGACAATTCAATTACAAATATATCACTTTACTATCAGTGTCACCCATATCACTCGCACACGCGGGTAGGAACCTACCCACGGTGGCCCATAACGGCCACAATAAAACTAACTCTTCTAAAATGGACTTCTATGGGCGTGAAAAAGTTGTGAATTTGACGTGAAGCTGCCCGCGGTTTTACAACATTTTAATTTGGACGTGAAAATGACGTGAAATTTTTCACGTCACATTTTATGTTGGTATTTTATGTTATTTAAAGGATGTTGTTAAAATCTGACGTGAAAATGTGACAATTCCACGTCATTATCACGTTAAAATTAAAATGTTGTAAAGTCGCCGTCATCTTCACAACGTTTTCACAACACATTTTTCCCCATAGAATTCAATTTTAGAAGAGTTAGTATTGTTGTGGCCGATATGGGCCACCGTAATATTCTAATTGGTTTCCCCACAATTATCAAAAAGGCGAAGTTCTCCGTATATAATTCAATAATTAATTAAAAAAAAACATTCAAGATAAAACGAAAAATTGAAATCGTAAGTTAATTTAAATGCAGTTAATATGAACCCAAAGAATTAACCCTTGGAATTAAAATAGGTCTACAAACTTTCGAGCAAATTTAAATTTTTAAATCCAATTTTTCATTTGTTTGTGACGCTTTCCTTATTACGTAGTTAATTCTCAATCTACTTAGCTGTGGATTTGGGCTAAACAACTTCATTTGGCAGTGCTAACCGTTCTGCACTATATAGCACACTCAAGAGTTGCCATGGTGACAACAGATAATTACAAATCTACAGTAGCAATACGGGAACCCGTGACTGTTTGTCTGGGGCAGTTAGACCCCGCCGGCGGACGGGGTCAGACCCCCACCCCCGCTGCTGCCCGGGCCCTCTTGCGGCATGAGTACGAGCACATTATCCAGCCACTGCAGCGGCCCGTACAGATGGATCTCGATCCAACACGGTGCCGCTGTGATCGCCTTAATGGGGTAATCCTGGCCCCAACCCCTCACGAAGGACATCCGAATTGTGCACATGTGAGCAAGACGCTGTACCTCGCCTACACCGAGGTTCACTGCCTTGGTCAGTTCGCTAGCAAACAATTGGTTATCGAAGATATCCAGGTTGCATTTGGACGGGATCTTACAGACCGTTGCGGGATGCCAACCTCGACTTTTGCTGCAATTTGCGCTTTGCACAAAAACGCTGGAATCACTTAGACATTCCGCGTAAACTTTGCCGCTCAGGTAGTAAAGACGCGCACCTTTACCGATGCGACTTCGCGTTGCCTCGATGGATTTAGATCTGTGTACGTTGCTTAGCGACCCCAGACAGAAGCGATCCGAGCTGCAGGGGTCTGTGTAGCCGTCGATGGTCAGGTAGCACTGCGACGCCTTGAAGGGCTCCCCCACCCGTTTGTCCATCTCGTGGTACTCGATTTGGCACCAGAAGGCGGGTTCAACGTAGGAGACGGATTGGCTGCCGGCCACGGGGGAGGGATCGTAGGGAGTGACGACCGAGCGACCGGGGTTGCAGGGGTTGGGGGAATTGGCCGTGGATTCGTCGTCGGCATCCTCGTAACGCGGGGGGTTTCCCGATCCGTTCATCTTCGGAGTCACTGATACATCCGGGTTGATGTCCATCGGCAATGGAGAGGAATGCCGAGAATTAGACATGTTTGGCTCAGTGGCTCACTCAGTGTCTTACTAAGGGATACTCCAGGCAGCCAGGCTCCAGTCTGAGAGTGCAGAAGTGCTCCCAAATTCAAAATTCGATAAATTTATATTCACAGTTCTGCACGTCACAGATTTTTTGAATTGTTAGGCATCTAGTCAGCTACTCTACTCAGCTACTAGTCCAAAATCAATTGATACCGGTAATAATCAGATAATCAGACTGTCAGATAATACTGAAATAATACCACAATACAATTACAGTACAGCAGTACACAGGTACAGGTAATACTGTACACTGTAATACAATAATAATATTACAGTTCAGCAGTGCACAGGCTGACAGGTGCAAAGTCAGAAAGTGGACAATAAAATGATACTGTAGAGTAGAGGCCTTCTTCACCTGTACACATTAGCAGACTGTAGTAGACTATGTGGGTTACTCTGTTACTGCTGACATGGCTGTAGTACCTCAAATTCAATACAAAATGCTGAAGCATTTACAGTAGTGGCGGCCTAATCCACAATTAAAACTGTATCTCCCCTACCCCAACAGCCTGTCCACCCATATGCCAGCCAGTTGGTTACAATCACAGTGGACAGCATTACAAACTCAGTATCCTCAGCCTCTAGATGACATAATTCGCCCCATTATTGGCGGGCCAATCCATATTAAACTGAAACCAGATATCACACCCATTCGCCCCATGCCTGACCAACTAACCCTAACCAAAATAATAAACCAAATATACAGTGCCCTACCCATAATATGGGCTCGGGCTGCAATATTATGGATTAGAGTTACGCCGCTACAGTCAAGTGAATGTCAACTTTATGACATCAATTCCATTTCAACAATTACACCCCTATCTGCCTAAAGTTAATGTGTATAACTTATTATGAATACTGTACAGCTGACATGTGGGCCTATAAATCAACATCGCGGATGTACTGTATACGCAACAGCACAATATACTACTTCAATTTCTTTAACTTGGGTGCAATCCAAGCATTTCCAAGGTTAGGATTACCCAATAGTTTTAAAGGTTTTCGGCCTGCGACCAATTCCAACTAACCCAAATAAGAAACAAAATAACTATCAAGACCAATGGCAATGGGGCGGTGGGTCATGCATGTTTGGTTGTTTACTCACGCATATCTCAATAAAGAAACCACGAGTCAAGAATATTGCTGCAAATCGGTAATTATGGTCATATTTCTCAGGTTGGCGACTAACTAGCTTTTACACGGTTGTTGATTGCGATCAGTTATTACCATTTTTTAAAATGTTTTTCACCCAGTTGAAATACTTTTTCACCATATTAAAATACATTTATCTATGTGTAAGTAACCTTATAAATAATATTGAAAGGTTACTTTGTTTCAATTTTTTAATGTGGGGCGAGCCACGTAAGTCCAGGTGCGCCTTAGCGTGGGGTAAATTTAAAATAGTGGACCCGTCCGTCGTCGTCGTTGTCGAAAATGTTTGAACGCTAATAGAGGTCGGCCAATCTTTGCTGAAATGGAAGCAAACTTGGTAGGCCTACACATGTATTTTAGTTTATAAAAGGTTTAGATAACGCCCATCTGGACTTACGTGTGCGCGAAGGCCCCACGAATGTGTTATTACTACATCATGTTTGATTGATCGATTTGGGTAATCAATAATTATTTTAATATTCATACCCCCCCCCCCCCCCCCCCCCGTCTGTCCCCGCCATATGTCCTGTAAAATTCAAATAAATGTTATACATTTATTTTCCAAATTAATTGTATTCTTAAATTTGTCGTAGAGCCTACTGTATTTTGTTGCTTGATTCATAAATACAATAATTATGACTTTGATATGGAATACACATTACACACACACCCTTCTTCCCCTCCCCCACGCGCCCCACCGCCAAAGTTTTTATCTAAATTGGCTCCTGAATATTAATAGAAAAAAATAATTCAAATTCATAATTGGTCCGAAAATATGTGGCGATAACTGATGACTTGTTTGTTACTTTATTCTCCGCATTTCCTTATTATTGCTAAATCACAGCTGGTTAGCGACATTTACTTGCCTAGGTTAGGCCTACATGGAATCATCAGAGATAGTTATTAAGTTAACTTTTGTGCGTTTTAATTGTTTCTTTGTGTATTTGAGGAATTCGGACAAGAAAGAACAAAATAAAAATATTAATCAATAAACAGTAATTTATTATTTTACATTGTGGCAAATTTAATTTGAATTCAACGTTGCTGATAGATGAAAAAACTGCAAACTACTAGAGTTAGCAGGTGGTGTGATTTCTGGAAACAGTCATTGTTACACTTCATCTTACAAATTGATTAAAAGCAAGGCTAAATCGCACTCCTAATTATTAGTAATGTATAGTAGGCCTACACAGTAGGCCTAAGGTTTGATTTTGTAAATTCGATATTCTCTATAGCCATTAGCATACAACCTGTAGTAGTAGACTATAAACAATATGCCTATTTATATAAATTATATTGTAATTGTAGAATAATTACATTATGTTACATTAAATACCTACGTAAAGTACAATTACAGTATTATTGGAGTCATATTTTACGCAGCCTGTTTAATGTGCTGCGAATTTGTGAACGGTTTGTTTCTTATGTATTACGCTGATTATGATGTAAAGTATTATATCGAAACCTCCGGATTATACAAACATAATTGTTAAACATGAAATTTTTTATTGCCGCTGTGGCGATTCTGTTTAAAGAAATGTATTTAATTAGAAAGTATATCTAAAACATCGCCAGCGTTAATATATTTAATTATTGTATGGTGGATGTATGCCAAGAGCCAACTGTTTGTAATGCCATTAGATGAGAAATGAAAGTGTTCATTGGTTTAACCTTATTGGTTGAAAATGCAACATGCATGTAAGCATCATTTCCTATTGGTGTGCAGTTTCAGCATAATACAAAAAATCATGCGCTCCACCTAATTGGCTGTTCCTTCTCAAATTGCTCACCCCCATTGGCTAATCGCCAAATGGGATGACGTTTGGGACTATTTTTTAGCGAAATGGGTTGCTGGTTAGGGCGAAAATGCAGAGGTAATACATAATACAGCGCTGCTTCTGGTTACTGTACCGAGCCACTAGCTATGTCTATTGTCTAGGTCATCGGCGTGACAAATCCTGAGACACTATGGTATCTGAATCCAGAGTGACTTTTTCGTCATATCTGGCTGGACTCAAACAGTAAGCACATACGGGTAGACAGAATGCTGTCTCCTACGAATTACATATAAGTTTAAGATCACAGATGTTAGTTACATTCAAGTGAGAATGAAGCATTGTGGTATAGACAACATGACGATATTGAATGAAGGATGAATAAACCTATAGTGGAAGATTTACGTCAATACATTTTTCGACTCACTAAAAACAATGAAAGTTTAACTAAAAATAATGACATTTTCACTAATTTAAATGCCAAAATACATATAACAGCAGAAAGAATACTTCACTGTACCTAAAGAGTATTTTTACATTAACATTCTCCGTTCTCCTGAGAGCTGCACTACAGATAATCCCTAGCATTGTATGGTGAATTCTACTCTACATAATCTAAAAACTAAACAATGAATACGCCTTGCAGTAATATTATATTTACGACGTAACAAACAATAATAGCTTGCTAAACTTTCATGTTGAGTTGAGTTTGAGTAATAACAATATAATGTGCTACTGTAAGAAGGCCACTTAATATGTAATTCCGTTGTATCAAAATGTACGTTGTGGTATAAAAGGCGCTTCGCAATTACTAGTTATTACAGGGACGTTCTACGTTCGTAACAACTTCATCAATTACACACTGGGAGTGCTAATACCAAAGCCTATAATAGCGCTTATTATGCATTGGCATCGATGCATTGGCATGAGTGAGGCCTTGGCTATTATTATACATATTACACTGCACTGCCCTACGGTCTGCTACAGCGCATATTGTGTTCTGGTTCTGGTCTGGCCGCCAGCGTAGGAGCCATTACTTTAACAGTCGCCGGCGTTTGGGACGTCTAGATTTGATTGAATACAATAGAAGATTATCATATTGATGAAATGCGACCTTGGGGGGTTCAATAATCTCCGTCTCCTATGTATGTCCTGTCCTACAATATTGTATGGGTATGCCTTGCCTACAGAATGTAACTGTACAAGGTATAATCTAACACAATTAGTCCACGTCTCGAATGTTGGTCTGCATCCCATTGAGAATGATTGAATGATTCAATATTAAATATACACAGCGGTCCCCCGCCCTCCCCCGCCAATATAATGTATTATAATTAATAATAATATAATAATAATAATAATATAATTCTACAGCCTATATAATATAAAGCAAGGTCAAGAGGTAAAGGTAAAGGACACAAAAAATTATTCTTAAAGTCAGGAGCTACTTGGCTGAGATTAAACCACCATAGTTATCGATAGTAAATAGGCAGACTTTGATGGTTAGCTGTAATTAACCAACCAGTCATGAGCTTACGGGAGCCGTACACTTAAATGAAAGTCAATAGAACCAGTTACAGTTGTATTTTTGGCAGTAATCAGCTGTTATTTGCGTCGATTTTCACCTGAAGAGGAATGAACTTTGATTGCGTCAAGACGGATAACAAAACTAAGGTGTTTGCAAACTCATTTTACTTACGCCAAATCACCATTGAGATAGACGTACGTACCGGTACCCATATTTGTTTTCCAGTTTCAATAACTGAGATATAATATAAACCCGATAAATTATGCAACAGGATAGTAGAGATTAAGTACATATGGACTCTGCTTGATCGAAGCTCCATAAACATTCAGTTGTTCACGTGCTGCGCGAAGGCTCCACCCAGTATAACTTTGCAAAATATACTATAAAAGGGAGTAAAAGCCACGCCAACAACCACAACCGACAACCGTTACAAACGTTAATGGAATGGGTTGGTTACAGTGGCAAGTTATTCTAACCAAAACAGTAAACGAGAGTCAAGAGCACACGATCCACTTTCATTTTTGTTCCTAATAATGTTTTTTTCGTATTATTGCACAATGCACAAAGATAGGTTTAAGTTAATTCCCTGAAAAATCATAATTTTGTCGGCTGTGATTCATTGTCGGTAGTCGTGTCGGTTGTATGATGTCGGCTGTCGTCGTAGCACTCTTTACAAACTTGGTACTTTTCATTACACCCTCTGTAAACTATATACTTTTCATTACACCCTCTGTAAACTATATACTTTTCATTACACCCTCTATAAAATATATACTTTACGTTACACACTTTATAAACTATATAATTTTCATTACACCCTCTATAAAATATATACTTTACGTTACACCCTTTATAAAATATATACTTTACGTTACACCCTTTATAAACTATATACTTTTCAATACACCCTCTATAAACTATATACTTTACGTTACACCCTTTATAAAATATATACTTTACGTTACACCCTTTATAAAATATATACTTTACGTTACACCCTTTATAAACTATATACTTTTCATTACACCCTCTATAAACTATATACTTTACGTTACACCCTTTATAAAATATATACTTTACGTTACACCCTTTATAAAATATATACTTTACGTTACACCCTTTATAAAATATATACTTTATGTTACACCCTTTATAAACTATATACTTTTCATTACACCCTTTATGAACTATATACTTTTCATTACACCCTCTATAAACTATATACTTTACGTTACACCCTTTATAAAATATATACTTTATGTTACACCCTTTATAAACTATATACTTTTCATTACACCCTCTAATAAACTATATACTTTACGTTACACCATGGAATGGTTCATTCGAGAAAATATTAACCAAATTTTGTCAAAAAAAAGTTTTTTGTTCCAAACCTCATTAAACTATACATTTTCTGAAAGCTGGTGACGCGTAAATTACATCTATGATAGTGGCAAACCTCCCATACAATATTACAAGATGTTATAGCCCGTTAAAGGCCTGTCCCACCTGTTACTAATTGTCCCACCCTGTTACCATGTTTTGAAGGGGAACAGGCGGGACAAGTCCCACCTGTTACCGTGTTTTGAAGGGGAACAGGCGGGACAAGTCCCACCTGTTACCGTGTTTTGAAGGGGCACAGGCAGGACAAGTCCCACCTGTTACCGTGTTTTGAAGGGGTACAGGCAGGACAAGTCCCACCTGTTATCGTGTTTTGAAGGGGTACAGGCAGGACAAGTCCCACCTGTTACCGTGTTTTGAAGGGGTACAGGCAGGACAAGTCCCACCTGTTACCGTGTTTTGAAGGGGTACAGACAGGACAAGTCCCACATGTTACTGTGTTTTGAAGGGGTACAGGCAGGACAAGTCCCACCTGTTACCGTGTTTTGAAGGGGTACAGGCAGGACAAGTCCCACCTGTTACCGTGTTTTGAAGGGGTACAGGCAGGACAAGTCCCACCTGTTACCGTGTTTTGAAGGGGTACAGGCAGGACAAGTCCCACCTGTTACCGTGTTTTGAAGGGGTACAGGCAGGACAAGTCCCACCTGTTACCGTGTTTTGAAGGGGTACATGCAGGACAAGTCCCACCTGTTACCGTGTTTTGAAGGGGTACAGACAGGACAAGTCCCACATGTTACTGTGTTTTGAAGGGGTACAGGCAGGACAAGTCCCACCTGTTACCGTGTTTTGAAGGGGTACAGGCAGGACAAGTCCCACCTGTTACCGTGTTTTGAAGGGGTACAGGCAGGACAAGTCCCACCTGTTACCGTGTTTTGAAGGGGTACAGGCAGGACAAGTCCCACCTGTTACCGTGTTTTGAAGCGGTACAGGCAGGACAAGTCCCACCTGTTACCGTGTTTTGAAGGGGTACAGGCAGGACAAGTCCCACCTGTTACCGTGTTTTGAAGGGGTACAGGCAGGACAAGTCCCACCTGTTACCGTGTTTTGAAGGGGTACAGGCAGGACAAGTCCCACATGTTACTGTGTTTTGAAGGGGTACAGGCAGGACAAGTCCCACCTGTTACCGTGTTTTGAAGGGGTACAGGCAGGACAAGTCCCACCTGTTACCGTGTGTACAGGCAGGACAAGTCCCACCTGTTACCGTGTTTTGAAGGGGTACAGGCAGGACAAGTCCCACCTGTTACCGTGTTTTTAAGGGGTACAGGCGGGACATGTCCCACCCGTTACTAGATTTCACTGCTACTTTCTCCCTGATACCATGGTGGTTACACATTTCATTGAGTTTCATAAGAATTAATTGATATTTGTATTTTATTATTAGTTCTTTCTACTAATTTGATATTTATCTGTTTCAACACAATGTTTTATCTGTTTTAACACAATGTTTATCTGTTTTAACACAATGTTTTATCTGTTTTAACACAATGTTTATCTGTTTTAACTCAATTTTTATCCGTTTTAGGCAGGGTAGCTCAGTTGGTTGAGCACCGGGCCTGTAATCTAGTGGTTGTAGGTTCAGCCCCACCAGGATCCACTCAGCCGCCTTTCATCCACTGGGGTCGATAAAATGAGTACCAGTTAAATTACTGGGAGCAAATCTTGGGATAGGAGTAGCGCCCACCCCTACCCTCGGGTAGCAGCTAACGAAAGAGGAGCCTTCGGGTCGCCTCCGGCATCGGCCGACTGTTTGACAAAAATACTTAGATATCTCTTTACAATATTACATTTTGTTTTCGAGTTAGTTAGTTTTGGGTTAGTTAGTTGGTGAATCCTTCACACTCAGTCTTAATGCTATGTATGTCACAACACAACCCAAGGAGGATATAGAAACGTGCCTAGATTATTTTCAAAACAATAGACACTTCACGCAGTTAATGGTCTTTCTTGCAAAAAAAGTTGAGAGAAGCCCAGATAGTGGCGCACTTTGACCGCAAGCAAAATCATGATCTTCAGCGCAAATTGACCGCAAGTGAAATAATGTATAGTTTATTGTTTTGGTTAGAAAACACCGCCACTGTAACCTGTTCCTTTCCCTTAATGTTTTTAATTAAATTAAACCCTTTTTTAAAACCCAGTAAAATTTATTTTGTGTTTGCGGTCATTTCGTTTCATTCCATTGATAGCTTGGTCTGTGTAAGTGCCAATCAACTAGTTGGAGTGCTCTGGTGTAATCAGGGCCGTATTAACGGCGGGACTTTTGGGGCTGCACCCCCGGGCCCCGTGAATGTTTGGGGCGCCCCCCAGAAAAAGAGAAAAAGTAATGGTTCCTTCCTCCTTACATTTAATTAGGAAATATTCACAGTGTTATACGTAACCTTGGTGCTTTTTTCCCTCTCTAAATATTATACGAGGTGTTTAATAATAATAATAATAATACATTAAAAAAATAAATTTTTGGAACCACGTTAAACCTAAAACATACAAGGAATATCGTACACAGATGAACAAAACAGACCACTAACAAAAAAACCTACAGTGGTAAGCATCAACCATGGGCTACATATTATTTGTAATGGCTCTTTAGGTTAGGTCTCTGCAAGCAAAGCCAATTATCTTTGTCAACTAATGTGGGATGGAACTCTGAAGTGTTGGAACTGTTGGGATATATCCATTTAGATCATCATAATGATGATGGGGTGATGATTCCACCTACTGGCTCCAGAAGTCGAGGAAATCCTGCCAAGTACCTAACTGATCTAGACTTTGCTGATGACTTAGGAGTACTCTCAGAATCACTAGAGGGAGCCCAACGGCTCCTCGGCTCATTAGAACATGCTGCTTCTAGTGTTGGTCTTTTTATTAACTCCAGAAAGACCAAAATTTTGACCGTTAACATCGAAAGTCCTCAGCAAATCTCTGGTCAGATGAGCATAAGCTCAAAGGATGGTATGCTTGGGCATGAGGACGACTTCTGTTACCTAAGATCATTCGAACGATTCGTGAGGACCTTCGAATACGTAAGGGAAAGGCATGGGCAGCCTTGAATAGGCTTTCGAGGATTTGGAAGTCACCGAGAATTAATCGGAAACTTAAGGTCCGATTATTTAGAGCAGCAGTAGTTCCAGTACTCCTCTATGGGAGTCCATGCTGGGCTCTAACTGCTGAGTACACCAAATCTCTGGATGGCACATTCACAAGAATGCTACGCCGGGTTCACTGTGTCAAGTACAATGCACACATCTCCAACCAGTCACTATATAACATTGGAGATATCTCATTGGTTCCCCCAAGCTTGACACTAGAACAAAATCGCCTCCGTTTTGCAGGACATTGCTTTCGCCGTGAGGACCAGCCAGTGCATAATCTTGTACTTTGGCAGCCTCATGGAGTGAATAAGCATGGTGGACAGCCCATGACTTTCTTGAGACGCATTTTAAAGGACACTGGCCTTGAAGATGCGGATGATCTAGCAAATGTCATGGGTGATAGGGAGTTGTGGCGGCGCAATTTTGTCGACAAGCCGGCACAGCATTCTTAAAAATGTAGCTGCAATGCAGCATGCCGATCCTAGTAGTAGTAGTGGAATTTATTTATTATATCAATGAATACAATAGTTTTGTTACAATTTTGTTAATGTTTTTTCTAATTTTTCATTAAAAAAAAGGAGAAATATTATGAAATCCAGAAAACTGGCCGAAATTTATTGAAGCTTATGAAATTGCCTTTATATAAATCAAAAATAGCAAAAAACGGTTAAGAAATGGCGGAGAAGTAATATTTTTCGCCTGATAAAATGTCATTCAGAGATAATTGCCTGAAGTTCAAACCTTCCCGCGCAAAATTGCCTGTATGGGGTATGGTTGGTTAATAGAGTCTGAAAGGAAGGAAGCACACCACCGAGCTAAAATTATATTTATGGGGGTTTTCGGGGTCGCTGATTTCATTTCCAAAGGCAGTTTTACTATTTGATAGAATCTAGTCTGTCCGTCGGTCGGTGGGCTGTCTGTTGCGCGGGTGTAGCCTACATGTATTTTACACATTTTTGTGTGGTATTGTTAAATAATTTACAATGGTTTTTGAGTTATTAAAAAAAATAAAGTCTCCCCTAAAGTCAAGTATCCCTCACTCACCCTACTGTTATTTAATCGGCGCTAAATGATGGATGAGTCGTGTCTGTTTTGACGAAAAACATCTGGAACACTAGATCACTGGAGGACTTATTCGCATAAAGAACATCATAGCTTGAAGTGCAGTGTTTTTCAACAAAAACTTAATAACGATTCGGGACTGAATGTTATTTTTCACAAACAGTGCATTTCTACATATCCTTCGAAACAACATATAGAGCGTGAACTAAAACGACGACGACACATTTCCAACTCACATAAATTACCAGAACCACCTGTGAAAAAATTGCGTTCTGATGTACTGCGATTGCGATTGTGTCATATGTGGTAAAGTTTGTCTAAAGAAAGTTGCTAGGCATTCTAATCGCTGGGAGAGGGTGGTTCAGTGCAAGACCGAGGTTGTTAAGGAAGAATTGCTCCGGGTTTGTGATTTGCGAATTCTAACTCATGGTGATAACTTAGAGGAAACTATCAAACTACGTCTGGAAGGCATAGACCTAACTTCTGCGTCAGCCCAATATCATAAATCCGGCTGTAGTTCATTTGGGCCGCCACGAAGCATTTTAACGGCTCCCCGTAAAGCAATACCAATTTCAGATGCAAAAAAGGACCTTCCCCCACAGAGTGCCGCTGTACAACATGTAAAACGGGCTCGTTTGCAAGTTCTTTTATGGAGAGCTGCTGATGATCCTGCACCTCCACTGTTGGTTGTTAACAAGTTTGGTTGGATGGCGATCAATGACAAACTGATACCGGATCATGGCGTCTCGTCCATTTCCCCAATTTCGATCCTTAAAACTATATCTTTTAATTGCAAGTCCGAAAGTGCCTGTTCTTCCAATCGATGCGGATGCTCTATAGCCGCTCTACCATGTACTACAATATGCACCTACACCACTTCAAAGTGTAAAAATAAATACAATGTTTAAAGCAATGTTCCGTTTAAATAATTAATTTAATAAACATACAACTCTTCTAGCTGATTGATTAACTTTCGTAATGGTACCAGTAATGGAGAATATACGGGATCGATACCCAGATAGGTACGCAGTAAAGAATGATGGCACATTGAATCTACTGTACCTATTTTCTGCATACGTTGGATAGATAAACGTCAAAATTTGCATTTGAAAGGAGAAAACTAACTCATCTAATTAAATGAAAACTAAATGTGATTAATAACCCCCCAGTGATGATAATTGTTTGCTTTTATAAATAGTTACATAAATAATCTAAAGATTAAATAGTTGGCATATCTTAAAATAAACATCCGAAAGGCCAAAATTTATCATTAATAATGTTAATATGGGAACTAATCTTCTAGAAATCTTATTCAGAATAATTAACAAGATCTGTGGCAATAGGTGCAAGGTCGCAGATATCTCAAAATAAAACCTTGTATGCCGGTTGCTATGGAAACTTAGGTTAAGTGCTTTATAAAAAGTTCCCCAAAGGTGCCGAAGTGGCACCCGGCGGATTTTAATTACTCTAAGGTCCGACTAAAGTTTAAGCAAATAAAAATGCGTGACCCAAAGTCACGGTGGACCCCTCTGTCTACCTGACTATATAGAAAGTATCCCCCACCCCCCCCCCCCCCCCCCCCGATTAAGTTATTAAGCCGGAATTTTCGATTTCGCCTTTAATTTTTTTAAATAAGCGTTTTAAAAAAGTGTCTTTTGCGAAATCGTACCCTCCGTATCGTGGCTATTCTTCAGATTAGTCGTAATTTTTTCATATCATTAGAAAGCTTGCGTTGCAAGGATTCCAAATATGTAGCAATGTCTGAATTTCGTTGAGAAACAGCTGAGATATAGGCGTTCAAATATTGCAAGATTGGTTATTGGTTGAGGTCCATCTTGAAGTTTAGTCTGGGTCGATTCTCATGGCAAGCAAAGCTATACCACAAACCATTTCACGCCTGTCTGGAAAAGGCTACTATAACTTCGCATTGAAACCGGAAATCCCGAAAAGTTTAAATTGGTTTTCGACCAAATCGCGACAATAACGTGTAATAGAACAATATATTTCAATATGGAACGAAAACACGTAGTAATATAACTAATAATGAACGGCATATTTCGCATTTCTAATTCAAAATGTAAACAACAAATATTTACTGGCATCTAGAACATATTTAGTACAATCTTAATCATCTCAATTTCACACTCAATAGCCAATAGGGAAATTGCAGGTGATTTTTTCCCAATTAAAAGTTATATATTATTTTATAATTTGAAAGAGGAAAGCAATAGTTTTATAAAGGGAATTAAAAATAACAAAGGGTTTATCTTTTCAACTATATTTACATCAAGGTTTAGCAAAACAGGCCACAAAGAGTGTCGTATTGTGTGAGCTTGTACGCACACCTTGTAGAAGGTTTTTTAAAAGCTCAAAATGTAATTATGCTAAGCCAGTTATTAACATCTAGTAGCTCTAATTATTTCGCATTAGCTAACTGTTGATAAAACAAAATAAGGAAAGCGGTATAGGATGAATTATGCTGGCTGAGCGTTTTCTGTACAGGAAAACAACGACGATTACACGCCCGTCCGCTAATGCTAAATAATTAAGAACAAAAGAACTCATTTCGATTTTTTAGATAATAATAAATTGGAGGAAAACATCAGAAGTAGCATGATCTACTATAGATCCGACCCGCCAAGCTGCTGCAAAGCCCCTAAATTTAGTGGGCCAGTTATTTATCTTATATAGAATCCCTGAAACAATAGGTTAACACCTCGAATGAACTTAAATTAGTCAGAAATCAGAAATAACTAAAATTAGGCCTCTTATTTCAGAAATGGCAAATAAAAATGTAATAGATCGAGTAGAATCGGTCGAGATCTCGATCGAGTAGAATCGGTCGAGATATTCTACTCGATCGAGTAGAATCGAGATCTTTCGATTCAATAATTCATTTTATTTAAGTTGAGTTTTAAATTCTTTCTTCTGTCTTTCCAAATTCTTTCCAAAGACAAAGACATTGCAGACCGTGGTAAAAAAAACTCTAATAATAGTATTCTATATATTTCAGGTGTTCTGTAATCATCTGTATTTGTTGGATTTCAGACATAGAAGCCATTTAATTGTGTCGAGATTCCAATGACGTCACATTTCGAATATAAGAAACATATTTACAATTATAATCATCGTTGTAGGTATAATTAAAATTGTTCGCTAAGATGGCTTGCAGCTTCTGCTACACGAAGGCTACACTAGTGTTATACATTCTTGTAAAGATAGACATATTGTGCCACTATAATCCATTTTGAAAACAGACCTCATTTACAACATCTTGTACGATGTAGACGAATCTCGTAATCTGAAAATTCTTCATTATCTGCTAAATAATCCTCTACATCAGCTAAATAACTAATTTTACTCTTCTTCGAGAATTCATGAATTTCGTCGGGACGGTACTATTTTTACTGGATGTCTTCTAAGAGTTTGATGCATTTTGCGCACTGAAATCGGAACAGAATCCGGGTGAATCGCGGGAACAGCATCTTTTGACAAAGATGGCCGCTGTTGGCTTCTATGGATATATCGCCCGTCGAAATGCAAACTGAAAATCTGTTCCGTAACCTGGCCAGAAGACCCCCTGGAAGTCGAACTAACAAATTCAACCCCTTTACAACGGAATGGCGAAGCTGGGCGGAGGATCTATTTTAAAGATGCTTAAACAAAAAAAGCTAGTTGCCATGGCGATAAGAGTTTTGGTGCTCTTTTAGTGTCTACTTAAAAATTATGAAAAGGTATTGCTTCTAAGTTTCTCACTTTCGATTATTAATAATGAATTCAACACACCATAAAATCATAGCACGTTTATACCGAAGACTTTGGAGTATTTTTTTTAATTCAGAAAGGTGGTGACCATGGGTGCAAGGAAATACCATATCTCGAAAACTGTTGGATCTATTACATTTAGATTTGCCTCATCTGAAAGAAGAGACATAATTTTAGTTATAGCCAAGTACTTATTTCGATGTGTTTCTGGGATTCGATCTAAGAGAAATAATTGGCCCACTAAATTTAGGAGCTTTGCAGCGGCTTGGCGGATCGTGTAGGTCATGTAAGTAGCACATGGGTAAATCAAATACAACACAAATATTATCATCATTAAAATCCTCTGTGTCGACCAATATAATAATTATAAGAAATTGCGAAGAGCAATTAACAGTAAAACAGATAGTTAAAATTATTCACAATAAAAGCTGTCATCTAAAAGTTGCAAATACGACGATGCGGTTTTCACAAAACATGTTAACATAAAATACAAAAACGCGACGTCGGCCTTCTGGCTCTGCGCTATTGGCTTTTGAGTTATTATTTGAGCTAATCGAAGTTATTCATTGATGCTTCGATCTATTCTTTGCAAATAGTTTATTCATGTTCACATGATATTTAAGTATTACTGTGTATACAAGTACCCTTATAGTTGTAATTGTCCATGAGTTTCTTCTCTTTATACTGTCCCTCAATCTCCCTCCATGGGATCATCTCTATCTAAGTTGCCGTTAACGGCCCTTTCTTTGTCGAGGTTATCAGGTTCTCTGATAGGGCTGGATCGAACCGGCGACCCGCGATCTGAGGCGCCAGACTTCGATCTACGGAGCTCGGGCGATCCGGATCGCCGATCGGGCGTTACGCTCCTACGTCGAACGCTTGAGTTGGACCTCGACCGTCGGTCATGTGACCGATGACGTCCACTCTCCTTCCGGGAACCGGAATCCCGATCGCCGGAACCGAGTCGCTTCTCGAGGGAAACTCGATCATGTGATCTCGACTTCCGGTCACGTGATGCTGATCTTTGGTCACGTGATTCTGACTTCCGGTCACGTGATTCTGACTTCCGGTCACGTGTAGCTGACTTCCGGTCACGTGATGCCGACTTCCGGTCACGTGATGCTGACTTCCGGTCACGTGATGATGATTTCCGGTTGCGGGACCTGAGCTTTTTACCTCCGGGAGACGAATCGCGCGACATCGACTTGCGATCTCGAGATCTAGAACGACTGACGGAACGGTTACGTCTGTCCCGCGATCTGGTTCGTCTGTCACGTGACCTGGATCGCCTGTTACGTGACCTAGATCGCCTGTCACGTGATCGCCGATCGCGTGAGCGGGACCGCGATCGGCGTCTACGTGATCGCGATCTGGATCTCGTATAGGATCGGGAGTATGATCGCGATCTGCTGTAGGATCGACGTCGTCTAAAACAAATATTTCATAAAATAAACCCCGAATATCAATGTAACTTGTTTGTAACGTACCGAATATCGATGTAACTTGTTTGTAACGTACCGAATATCAATGTAACTGGTTTGTAACGTACCGAATATCTATGTAACTTGTTTGTAACGTACCGAATATCTATGTAACTTGTTTGTAACGTACCGAATATCGATGTAACTTATTTGTAACGTACCGAATATCTATGTAACTTGTTTGTAACATACCGAATATCGATGTAACTTGTTTGTAACGTACCGAATATCTATGTAACTTGTTTGTAACATACCGAATATCAATGTAACTTTTTTGTAACGTACCGAATATCAATGTAACTTGTTTGTAACGTACCGAATATCAATGTAACTTGTTTGTAACGTACCGAATATCTATGTAACTTGTTTGTAACGTACCGAATATCTATGTAACTTGTTTGTAACGTACCGAATATCTATGTAACTTGTTTGTAACGTACCGAATATCAATGTAACTTGTTTGTAACGTACCGAATATCGATGTAACTTGTTTGTAACGTACCGAATATCGATGTAACTTGTTTGTAACGTACCGAATATCTATGTAACTTGTTTGTAACGCACCGAATATCAATGTAACTTGTTTGTAACGTACCGAATATCTATGTAACTTGTTTGTAACGTACCGAATATCAATGTAACTTGTTTGTAACATACCGAATATCTATGTAACTTGTTTGTAACGCACCGAATATCTATGTAACTTGTTTGTAACGTACCGAATATCAATGTAACTTGTTTGTAACGTACCGAATATCAATGTAACTTGTTTGTAACGTACCGAATATCTATGTAACTTGTTTGTAACGCACCGAATATCTATGTAACTTGTTTGTAACGTACCGAATATCTATGTAACTTGTTTGTAACGTACCGAATATCGATGTAACTTGTTTGTAACGTACCGAATATCTATGTAACTTGTTTGTAACGTACCGAATATCTATGTAACTTGTTTGTAACGTACCGAATATCTATGTAACTTGTTTGTAACGTACCGAATATCGATGTAACTTGTTTGTAACGTACCGAATATCTATGTAACTTGTTTGTAACATACCGAATATCTATGTAACTTGTTTGTAACGTACCGAATATCTATGTAACTTGTTTGTAACGTACCGAATATCTATGTAACTTGTTTGTAACGTACCGAATATCTATGTAACTTGTTTGTAACGTACCGAATATCTATGTAACTTGTTTGTAACGTACCGAATATCTATGTAACTTGTTTGTAACGTACCGAATATCTATGTAACTTGTTTGTAACGTACCGAATATCTATGTAACTTGTTTGTAACGTACCGAATATCTATGTAACTTGTTTGTAACGTACCGAATATCAATATAACTTGTTTGTAACGTACCGAATATCTATGTAACTTGTTTGCAACGTACCGAATATCAATGTAACTTGTTTGTAACGTACCGAATATCTATGTAACTTGTTTGTAACGTACCGAATATCTATGTAACTTGTTTGTAACGTACCGAATATCGATGTAACTTGTTTGTAACGTACCGAATATCTATGTAACTTGTTTGTAACGTACCGAATATCAATATAACTTGTTTGTAACGTACCGAATATCTATGTAACTTGTCTGTAACGTACCGAATATCGATGTAACTTGTTTGTAACGTACCGAATATCAATGTAACTTGTTTGTAACGTACCGAATATCAATATAACTTGTTTGTAACGTACCGAATATCTATGTAACTTGTCTGTAACGTACCGAATATCGATGTAACTTGTTTGTAACGTACCGAATATCAATGTAACTTGTTTGTAACGTACCGAATATCAATATAACTTGTTTGTAACGTACCGAATATCGATGTAACTTGTTTGTAACGTACCGAATATCAATATAACTTGTTTGTAACGTACCGAATATCGATGTAACTTGTTTGTAACGTACCGAATATCAATATAACTTGTTTGTAACGTACCGAATATCAATGTAACTTGTTTGTAACGTACCGAATATCTATGTAACTTGTTTGTAACGTACCGAATATCGATGTAACTTGTTTGTAACGTACCGAATATCTATGTAACTTGTTTGTAACGTACCGAATATCTATGTAACTTGTTTGTAACGTACCGAATATCAATGTAACTTGTTTGTAACGTACCGAATATCTATGTAACTTGTTTGTAACGTACCGAATATCGATGTAACTTGTTTGTAACGTACCGAATATCAATGTAACTTGTTTGTAACGTACCGAATATCTATGTAACTTGTTTGTAACGTACCGAATATCTATGTAACTTGTTTGTAACGTACCGAATATCAATGTAACTTGTTTGTAACGTACCGAATATCAATGTAACTTGTTTGTAACGTACCGAATATCTATGTAACTTGTTTGTAACGTACCGAATATCGATGTAACTTGTTTGTAACGTACCGAATATCAATGTAACTTGTTTGTAACGTACCGAATATCTATGTAACTTGTTTGTAACGTACCGAATATCGATGTAACTTGTTTGTAACGTACCGAATATCTATGTAACTTGTTTGTAACGTACCGAATATCTATGTAACTTGTTTGTAACGTACCGAATATCGATGTAACTTGTTTGTGACGTACCGAATATTAATGTAACTTGTTTGTAACGTACCGAATATCTATGTAACTTGTTTGTAACGTACCGAATATCAATGTAACTTGTTTGTAACGTACCGAATATCTATGTAACTTGTTTGTAATTGTAACGTACCGAATATCGATGTAACTTGTTTGTAACGTACCGAATATCTATGTAACTTGTTTGTAACGTACCGAATATCGATGTAACCTGTTTGTGACGTACCGAATATTAATGTAACTTGTTTATAACGTACCGAATATCTATGTAACTTGTTTGTAATTGTAAGGTACCGAATATCTATGTAACTTGTTTGTAACGTACCGAATATCAATGTAACTTGTTTGTAACGTACCGAATATCTATGTAACTTGTTTGTAATTGTAACGTACCGAATATCTATGTAACTTGTTTGTGACGTACCGAATATTAATGTAACTTGTTTGTAACGTACCGAATATCTATGTAACTTGTTTGTAACGTACCGAATATCAATGTAACTTGTTTGTAACGTACCGAATATCTATGTAACTTGTTTGTAATTGTAACGTACCGAATATCGATGTAACTTGTTTGTAACGTACCGAATATCGATGTAACTTGTTTGTAACGTACCGAATATCGATGTAACCTGTTTGTGACGTACCGAATATTAATGTAACTTGTTTATAACGTACCGAATATCTATGTAACTTGTTTGTAACGTACCGAATATCAATGTAACTTGTTTGTAACGTACCGAATATCTATGTAACTTGTTTGTAATTGTAACGTACCGAATATCGATGTAACTTGTTTGTAACGTACCGAATATCGATGTAACTTGTTTGTAAGGTACCGAATATCTATGTAACTTGTTTGTAACGTACCGAATATCAATGTAACTTGTTTGTAACGTACCGAATATCAATGTAACTTGTTTGTAACGTACCGAATATCTATGTAACTTGTTTGTAATTGTAACGTACCGAATATCGATGTAACTTGTTTGTAACGTACCGAATATCGATATAACTTGTTTGTAACGCACCGAATATCAATGTAACTTGTTTGTAACGTACCGAATATCTATGTAACTTGTTTGTAACGTACCGAATATCTATGTAACTTGTTTGTAACGTACCGAATATCTATGTAACTTGTTTGTAACGTACCGAATATCAATGTAACTTGTTTGTAATTGTAAGGTACCGAATATCAATGTAACTTGTTTGTAATTGTAACGTACCGAATATCTATGTAACTTGTTTGTAACGTACCGAATATATATGTAACTTGTTTATAACGTACCGAATATCAATGTAACTTGTTTGTAATTGTAAGGTACCGAATATCAATGTAACTTGTTTGTAATTGTAAGGTACCGAATATCAATGTAACTTGTTTGTAATTGTAACGTACCGAATATCGATGTAACTTGTTTGTAATTGTAACGTACCGAATATCTATGTAACTTGTTTGTAACGTACCGAATATCTATGTAACTTGTTTGTAATTGTAACGTACCGAATATCTATGTAACCTGTTTGTGACGTACCGAATATCAATGTAACTTGTTTATAACGTACCGAATATCAATGTAACTTGTTTGTAACGTACCGAATATCTATGTAACTTGTTTGTAATTGTAACGTACCGAATATCTATGTAACCTGTTTGTGACGTACCGAATATCAATGTAACTTGTTTATAACGTACCGAATATCTATGTAACTTGTTTGTAACGTACCGAATATCTATGTAACTTGTTTGTAATTGTAACGTACCGAATATCTATGTAACCTGTTTGTGACGTACCGAATATCAATGTATCTTGTTTGTAACGTACCGAATATCAATGTAACTTGTTTGTAACGTACCGAATATCAATGTAACTTGTTTGTAACGTACCGAATATCTATGTAACTTGTTTGTAATTGTAACGTACCGAATATCTATGTAACCTGTTTGTGACGTACCGAATATCAATGTAACTTGTTTATAACGTACCGAATATCTATGTAACTTGTTTGTAACGTACCGAATATCTATGTAACTTGTTTGTAATTGTAACGTACCGAATATCTATGTAACCTGTTTGTGACGTACCGAATATCAATGTAACTTGTTTATAACGTACCGAATATCTATGTAACTTGTTTGTAACGTACCGAATATCTATGTAACTTGTTTGTAATTGTAACGTACCGAATATCTATGTAACTTGTTTGTAACGTACCGAATATCTATGTAACTTGTTTGTAACGTACCGAATATCTATGTAACTTGTTTGTAATTGTAACGTACCGAATATCTATGTAACTTGTTTGTAACGTACCGAATATCTATGTAACTTGTTTGTAATTGTAACGTACCGAATATCTATGTAACCTGTTTGTGACGTACCGAATATCAATGTATCTTGTTTGTAACGTACCGAATATCAATGTAACTTGTTTGTAACGTACCGAATATCTATGTAACTTGTTTGTAATTGTAACGTACCGAATATCTATGTAACCTGTTTGTGACGTACCGAATATCAATGTATCTTGTTTGTAACGTACCGAATATCAATGTAACTTGTTTGTAACGTACCGAATATCAATGTAACTTGTTTGTAACGTACCGAATATCTATGTAACTTGTTTGTAAGGTACCGAATATCAATGTAACTTGTTTGTAATTGTAACGTACCGAATATCTATGTAACTTGTTTGTAATTGTAACGTACCGAATATCTATGTAACTTGTTTGTAACGTACCGAATATCTATGTAACTTGTTTGTAACGTACCGAATATCTATGTAACTTGTTTGTAACGTACCGAATATCTATGTAACTTGTTTGTAAGGTACCGAATATCTATGTAACTTGTTTGTAATTGTAACGTACCGAATATCTATGTAACCTGTTTGTGACGTACCGAATATCAATGTATATTGTTTGTAACGTACCGAATATCAATGTAACTTGTTTGTAACGTACCGAATATCTATGTAACTTGTTTGTAAGGTACCGAATATCTATGTAACTTGTTTGTAATTGTAACGTACCGAATATCTATGTAACCTGTTTGTGACGTACCGAATATCAATGTATCTTGTTTGTAACGTACCGAATATCAATGTAACTTGTTTGCAACGTACCGAATATCTATGTAACTTGTTTGTAATTGTAACGTACCGAATATCTATGTAACTTGTTTGTAATTGTAAGGTACCGAATATCAATGTAACTTGTTTGTAATTGTAACGTACCGAATATCTATGTAACTTGTTTGTAATTGTAAGGTACCGAATATCTATGTAACTTGTTTGTAACGTACCGAATATCTATGTAACTTGTTTGTAACGTACCGAATATCTATGTAACTTGTTTGTAAGGTACCGAATATCTATGTAACTTGTTTGTAATTGTAACGTACCGAATATCTATGTAACCTGTTTGTGACGTACCGAATATCAATGTATCTTGTTTGTAACGTACCGAATATCAATGTAACTTGTTTGTAACATACCGAATATCTATGTAACTTGTTTGTAACGAACCGAATATCTATGTAACTTGTTTGTAACGAACCGAATATCTATGTAACTTGTTTGTAACGTACCGAATATCTATGTAACTTGTTTGTAACGTACCGAATATCTATGTAACTTGTTTGTAAGGTACCGAATATCTATGTAACTTGTTTGTAATTGTAACGTACCGAATATCTATGTAACCTGTTTGTGACGTACCGAATATCAATGTATCTTGTTTGTAACGTACCGAATATCAATGTAACTTGTTTGCAACGTACCGAATATCTATGTAACTTGTTTGTAATTGTAACGTACCGAATATCTATGTAACTTGTTTGTAATTGTAAGGTACCGAATATCAATGTAACTTGTTTGTAATTGTAACGTACCGAATATCTATGTAACTTGTTTGTAATTGTAAGGTACCGAATATCTATGTAACTTGTTTGTAACGTACCGAATATCTATGTAACTTGTTTGTAACGTACCGAATATCTATGTAACTTGTTTGTAAGGTACCGAATATCTATGTAACTTGTTTGTAATTGTAACGTACCGAATATCTATGTAACTTGTTTGTAATTGTAAGGTACCGAATATCTATGTAACTTGTTTATAACGTACCGAATATCAATGTAACTTGTTTGTAACGTACCGAATATCTATGTAACTTGTTTGTAAGGTACCGAATATCTATGTAACTTGTTTGTAATTGTAAGGTACCGAATATCAATGTAACTTGTTTGTAATTGTAACGTACCGAATATCAATGTAACTTGTTTGTAAGGTACCGAATATCTATGTAACTTGTTTGTAATTGTAAGGTACCGAATATCAATGTAACTTGTTTGTAATTGTAACGTACCGAATATCAATGTAACTTGTTTGTAATTGTAAGGTACCGAATATCAATGTAACTTGTTTGTAATTGTAACGTACCGAATATCTATGTAACTTGTTTGTAATTGTAAGGTACCGAATATCTATGTAACTTGTTTATAACGTACCGAATATCAATGTAACTTGTTTGTAACGTACCGAATATCTATGTAACTTGTTTGTAAGGTACCGAATATCTATGTAACTTGTTTGTAATTGTAACGTACCGAATATCTATGTAACTTGTTTGTAATTGTAAGGTACCGAATATCTATGTAACTTGTTTGTAAGGTACCGAATATCTATGTAACTTGTTTGTAACGTACCGAATATCTATGTAACTTGTTTGTAACGTACCGAATATCTATGTAACTTGTTTGTAACGTACCGAATATCTATGTAACTTGTTTGCAACGTACCGAATATCTATGTAACTTGTTTGCAACGTACCGAATATCTATGTAACTTGTTTGTAACGTACCGAATATCTATGTAACTTGTTTGTAACGTACCGAATATCTATGTAACTTGTTTGTAATTGTAAGGTACCGAATATCAATGTAACTTGTTTGTAATTGTAACGTACCGAATATCTATGTAACTTGTTTGTAATTGTAAGGTACCGAATATCTATGTAACTTGTTTGTAAGGTACCGAATATCTATGTAACTTGTTTGTAACGTACCGAATATCAATGTAACTTGTTTGTAATTGTAACGTACCGAATATCAATGTAACTTGTTTGTAACGTACCGAATATCTATGTAACTTGTTTGTAACGTACCGAATATCTATGTAACTTGTTTGTAACGTACCGAATATCAATGTAACTTGTTTGTAATTGTAAGGTACCGAATATCAATGTAACTTGTTTGTAATTGTAAGGTACCGAATATCAATGTAACTTGTTTGTAATTGTAACGTACCGAATATCAATGTAACTTGTTTGTAATTGTAAGGTACCGAATATCAATGTAACTTGTTTGTAATTGTAACGTACCGAATATCTATGTAACTTGTTTGTAATTGTAAGGTACCGAATATCTATGTAACTTGTTTATAACGTACCGAATATCAATGTAACTTGTTTGTAACGTACCGAATATCTATGTAACTTGTTTGTAAGGTACCGAATATCTATGTAACTTGTTTGTAACGTACCGAATATCAATGTAACTTGTTTGTAACGTACCGAATATCTATGTAACTTGTTTGTAACGTACCGAATATCTATGTAACTTGTTTGTAACGTACCGAATATCTATGTAACTTGTTTGTAACGTACCGAATATCTATGTAACTTGTTTGTAATTGTAACGAACCGAATATCTATGTAACTTGTTTGTAACGTACCGAATATCAATGTAACTTGTTTGTAACGTACCGAATATCTATGTAACTTGTTTGTAACGTACCGAATATCTATGTAACTTGTTTGTAACGTACCGAATATCTATGTAACTTGTTTGTAATTGTAACGAACCGAATATCTATGTAACTTGTTTGTAACGTACCGAATATCAATGTAACTTGTTTGTAACGTACCGAATATCTATGTAACTTGTTTGTAACGTACCGAATATCTATGTAACTTGTTTGTAACGTACCGAATATCTATGTAACTTGTTTGTAATTGTAACGAACCGAATATCTATGTAACTTGTTTGTAACGTACCGAATATCAATGTAACTTGTTTGTAACGTACAGAATATCTATGTAACTTGTTTGTAATTGTAACGAACCGAATATCTATGTAACTTGTTTGTAACGAACCGAATATCTATGTAACTTGTTTGTAACGTACCGAATATCAATGTAACTTGTTTGTAACGTACCGAATATCTATGTAACTTGTTTGTAACGTACCGAATATCTATGTAACTTGTTTGTAACGTACCGAATATCTATGTAACTTGTTTGTAATTGTAACGAACCGAATATCTATGTAACTTGTTTGTAACGAACCGAATATCTATGTAACTTGTTTGTAACGTACCGAATATCGATATAACTTGTTTGTAACGTACCGAATATCTATGTAACTTGTTTGTAACGAACCGAATATCTATGTAACTTGTTTGTAACGTACCGAATATCGATATAACTTGTTTGTAACGTACCGAATATCTATGTAACTTGTTTGTAACGTACCGAATATCTATGTAACTTGTTTGTAATTGTAACGAACCGAATATCTATGTAACTTGTTTGTAACGTACCGAATATCTATGTAACTTGTTTATAACGTACCGAATATCTATGTAACTTGTTTGTAACGTACCGAATATCTATGTAACTTGTTTGTAACGTACCGAATATCTATGTAACTTGTTTGTAACGTACCGAATATCTATGTAACTTGTTTGTAACGTACCGAATATCTATGTAACTTGTTTGTAATTGTAACGAACCGAATATCTATGTAACTTGTTTGTAACGTACCGAATATCAATGTAACTTGTTTGTAACGTACCGAATATCTATGTAACTTGTTTGTAATTGTAACGAACCGAATATCTATGTAACTTGTTTGTAACGTACCGAATATCAATGTAACTTGTTTGTAACGTACCGAATATCTATGTAACTTGTTTGTAACGTACCGAATATCTATGTAACTTGTTTGTAACGTACCGAATATCTATGTAACTTGTTTGTAACGTACCGAATATCTATGTAACTTGTTTGTAATTGTAACGAACCGAATATCTATGTAACTTGTTTGTAACGTACCGAATATCAATGTAACTTGTTTGTAACGTACCGAATATCTATGTAACTTGTTTGTAACGTACCGAATATCTATGTAACTTGTTTGTAACGTACCGAATATATATGTAACTTGTTTGTAACGTACCGAATATCAATGTAACTTGTTTGTAACGTACCGAATATCAATGTAACTTGTTTGTAACGCACCGAATATCTATGTAACTTGTTTGTAACGTACCGAATATCTATGTAACTTGTTTGTAACGTACCGAATATCTATGTAACTTGTTTGTAACGTACCGAATATCTATGTAACTTGTTTGTAATTGTAACGAACCGAATATCTATGTAACTTGTTTGTAACGTACCGAATATCAATGTAACTTGTTTGTAACGTACCGAATATCTATGTAACTTGTTTGTAACGTACCGAATATCTATGTAACTTGTTTGTAACGTACCGAATATCTATGTAACTTGTTTGTAACGTACCGAATATCTATGTAACTTGTTTGTAATTGTAACGAACCGAATATCTATGTAACTTGTTTGTAACGTACCGAATATCTATGTAACTTGTTTGTAATTGTAACGTACCGAATATCTATGTAACTTGTTTGTAACGTACCGAATATCTATGTAACTTGTTTGTAACGTACCGAATATCTATGTAACTTGTTTGTAATTGTAAGGTACCGAATATCTATGTAACTTGTTTGTAACGTACCGAATATCTATGTAACTTGTTTGTAACGTACCGAATATCTATGTAACTTGTTTGTAATTGTAACGTACCGAATATCTATGTAACTTGTTTGTAATTGTAAGGTACCGAATATCTATGTAACTTGTTTGTAACGTACCGAATATCTATGTAACTTGTTTGTAACATACCGAATATCTATGTAACTTGTTTGTAACGTACCGAATATCTATGTAACTTGTTTGTAACGTACCGAATATCTATGTAACTTGTTTGTAATTGTAACGTACCGAATATCTATGTAACTTGTTTGTAATTGTAAGGTACCGAATATCTATGTAACTTGTTTGTAATTGTAACGTACCGAATATCTATGTAACTTGTTTGTAATTGTAACGAACCGAATATCTATGTAACTTGTTTGTAACGTACCGAATATCTATGTAACTTGTTTGTAATTGTAACGTACCGAATATCTATGTAACTTGTTTGTAATTGTAAGGTACCGAATATCTATGTAACTTGTTTGTAATTGTAACGTACCGAATATCTATGTAACTTGTTTGTAATTGTAACGTACCGAATATCTATGTAACTTGTTTGTAACGTACCGAATATCTATGTAACTTGTTTGTAACGTACCGAATATCAATGTAACTTGTTTGTAACGTACCGAATATCTATGTAACTTGTTTGTAACGTACCGAATATCTATGTAACTTGTTTGTAACGTACCGAATATCTATGTAACTTGTTTGTAACGAACCGAATATCTATGTAACTTGTTTGTAACGTACCGAATATCTATGTAACTTGTTTGTAACGTACCGAATATCGATATAACTTGTTTGTAACGTACCGAATATCAATGTAACTTGTTTGTAAGGTACCGAATATCTATGTAACTTGTTTGTAATTGTAACGAACCGAATATCAATGTAACTTGTTTGTAACGTACCGAATATCTATGTAACTTGTTTGTAACGTACCGAATATCAATGTAACTTGTTTGTAACGTACCGAATATCTATGTAACTTGTTTGTAAGGTACCGAATATCAATGTAACTTGTTTGTAATTGTAACGTACCGAATATCTATGTAACTTGTTTGTAATTGTAAGGTACCGAATATCTATGTAACTTGTTTGTAACGTACCGAATATCTATGTAACTTGTTTGTAACGTACCGAATATCTATGTAACTTGTTTGTAAGGTACCGAATATCTATGTAACTTGTTTGTAATTGTAACGTACCGAATATCTATGTAACCTGTTTGTGACGTACCGAATATCAATGTAACTTGTTTGTAACGTACCGAATATCTATGTATCTTGTTTGTAACGTACCGAATATCTATGTATCTTGTTTGTAACGTACCGAATATCTATGTAACCTGTTTGTGACGTACCGAATATCAATGTAACTTGTTTGTAACGTACCGAATATCTATGTATCTTGTTTGTAACGTACCGAATATCAATGTAACTTGTTTGTAACGTACCGAATATCTATGTATCTTGTTTGTAACGTACCGAATATCTATGTAACTTGTTTGTAATTGTAAGGTACCGAATATCAATGTAACTTGTTTGTAATTGTAACGTACCGAATATCTATGTAACTTGTTTGTAACATACCGAATATCAATGTAACTTGTTTGCAACGTACCGAATATCTATGTAACTTGTTTGTAATTGTAACGTACCGAATATCTATGTAACTTGTTTGTAACATACCGAATATCAATGTAACTTGTTTGCAACGTACCGAATATCTATGTAACTTGTTTGTAATGTACCGAATATCTATGTAACTTGTTTGTAACGTACCGAATATCTATTAACTTGTTTGTAACGTACCGAATATCAATGTAACTTGTTTGTAATTGTAACGAACCGAATATCTATGTAACTTGTTTGTAACGCACCGAATATCTATGTAACTTGTTTGTAACGCACCGAATATCAATGTAACTTGTTTGTAACGTACCGAATATCTATGTAACTTGTTTGTAATTGTAAGGTACCGAATATCAATGTAACTTGTTTGTAATTGTAACGTACCGAATATCTATGTAACTTGTTTGTAATTGTAACGTACCGAATATCTATGTAACTTGTTTGTAACGTACCGAATATCTATGTAACTTGTTTATAACGTACCGAATATCTATGTAACTTGTTTGTAATTGTAAGGTACCGAATATCAATGTAACTTGTTTGTAATTGTAACGTACCGAATATCTATGTAACTTGTTTGTAATTGTAAGGTACCGAATATCTATGTAACTTGTTTGTAACGCACCGAATATCAATGTAACTTGTTTGTAACGTACCGAATATCTATGTAACTTGTTTGTAATTGTAAGGTACCGAATATCAATGTAACTTGTTTGTAATTGTAACGTACCGAATATCTATGTAACTTGTTTGTAATTGTAAGGTACCGAATATCTATGTAACTTGTTTGTAACGTACCGAAAATCTATGTAACTTGTTTATAACGTACCGAATATCAATGTAACTTGTTTGTAACGTACCGAATATCTATGTAACTTGTTTATAACGTACCGAATATCAATGTAACTTGTTTGTAACGAACCGAATATCTATGTAACTTGTTTGTAACGTACCGAATATCGATGTAACTTGTTTGTAACGTACCGAATATCTATGTAACTTGTTTGTAACGTACCGAATATCGATGTAACTTGTTTGTAACGTACCGAATATCGATGTAACTTGTTTGTAACGTACCGAATATCTATGTAACTTGTTTGTAAGGTACCGAATATCTATGTAACTTGTTTGTAATTGTAACGTACCGAATATCTATGTAACTTGTTTGTAACATACCGAATATCAATGTAACTTGTTTGCAACGTACCGAATATCTATGTAACTTGTTTGTAAGGTACCGAATATCTATGTAACTTGTTTGTAACGTACCGAATATCGATGTAACTTGTTTGTAACGTACCGAATATCGATGTAACTTGTTTGTAATTGTAACGAACCGAATATCTATGTAACTTGTTTGTAACGCACCGAATATCTATGTAACTTGTTTGTAACGCACCGAATATCAATGTAACTTGTTTGTAACGTACCGAATATCTATGTAACTTGTTTGTAATTGTAACGTACCGAATATCAATGTAACTTGTTTGTAATTGTAACGTACCGAATATCTATGTAACTTGTTTGTAATTGTAAGGTACCGAATATCTATGTAACTTGTTTGTAACGTACCGAATATCTATGTAACTTGTTTGTAACGCACCGAATATCAATGTAACTTGTTTGTAACGTACCGAATATCTATGTAACTTGTTTGTAACGCACCGAATATCAATGTAACTTGTTTGTAACGTACCGAATATCAATGTAACTTGTTTGTAACGTACCGAATATCAATGTAACTTGTTTGTAACGCACCGAATATCAATGTAACTTGTTTGTAACGCACCGAATATCTATGTAACTTGTTTGTAACGCACCGAATATCAATGTAACTTGTTTGTAACGTACCGAATATCTATGTAACTTGTTTGTAATTGTAACGTACCGAATATCAATGTAACTTGTTTGTAATTGTAACGTACCGAATATCTATGTAACTTGTTTGTAATTGTAAGGTACCGAATATCTATGTAACTTGTTTGTAACGTACCGAATATCTATGTAACTTGTTTGTAACGCACCGAATATCAATGTAACTTGTTTGTAACGTACCGAATATCTATGTAACTTGTTTGTAACGCACCGAATATCAATGTAACTTGTTTGTAACGTACCGAATATCAATGTAACTTGTTTGTAACGTACCGAATATCAATGTAACTTGTTTGTAACGCACCGAATATCAATGTAACTTGTTTGTAACGCACCGAATATCTATGTAACTTGTTTGTAACGCACCGAATATCAATGTAACTTGTTTGTAACGTACCGAATATCTATGTAACTTGTTTGTAATTGTAACGTACCGAATATCAATGTAACTTGTTTGTAATTGTAACGTACCGAATATCTATGTAACTTGTTTGTAACGTACCGAATATCTATGTAACTTGTTTATAACGTACCGAATATCAATGTAACTTGTTTGTAACGTACCGAATATCTATGTAACTTGTTTATAACGTACCGAATATCAATGTAACTTGTTTGTAACGTACCGAATATCTATGTAACTTGTTTGTAAGGTACCGAATATCTATGTAACTTGTTTGTAATTGTAACGAACCGAATATCTATGTAACTTGTTTGTAACGTACCGAATATCTATGTAACTTGTTTGTAACGTACCGAATATCTATGTAACTTGTTTGTAAGGTACCGAATATCTATGTAACTTGTTTGTAATTGTAACGTACCGAATATCTATGTAACTTGTTTGTAATTGTAAGGTACCGAATATCAATGTAACTTGTTTGTAATTGTAACGTACCGAATATCTATGTAACTTGTTTGTAATTGTAAGGTACCGAATATCTATGTAACTTGTTTGTAACGTACCGAATATCTATGTAACTTGTTTGTAACGTACCGAATATCTATGTAACTTGTTTGTAATTGTAACGTACCGAATATCTATGTAACTTGTTTGTAATTGTAAGGTACCGAATATCTATGTAACTTGTTTGTAATTGTAACGTACCGAATATCTATGTAACTTGTTTGTAATTGTAACGTACCGAATATCTATGTAACTTGTTTGTAACGTACCGAATATCTATGTAACTTGTTTGTAACGTACCGAATATCAATGTAACTTGTTTGTAACGCACCGAATATCAATGTAACTTGTTTGTAACGCACCGAATATCAATGTAACTTGTTTGTAACGTACCGAATATCTATGTAACTTGTTTGTAACGTACCGAATATCAATGTAACTTGTTTGTAACGTACCGAATATCAATGTAACTTGTTTGTAACGCACCGAATATCAATGTAACTTGTTTGTAACGCACCGAATATCTATGTAACTTGTTTGTAACGCACCGAATATCAATGTAACTTGTTTGTAACGTACCGAATATCTATGTAACTTGTTTGTAATTGTAACGTACCGAATATCAATGTAACTTGTTTGTAATTGTAACGTACCGAATATCAATGTAACTTGTTTGTAACGTACCGAATATCAATGTAACTTGTTTGTAACGTACCGAATATCTATGTAACTTGTTTGTAAGGTACCGAATATCAATGTAACTTGTTTGTAACGCACCGAATATCTATGTAACTTGTTTGTAACGCACCGAATATCAATGTAACTTGTTTGTAACGCACCGAATATCAATGTAACTTGTTTGTAACGTACCGAATATCTATGTAACTTGTTTGTAACGTACCGAATATCAATGTAACTTGTTTGTAACGTACCGAATATCAATGTAACTTGTTTGTAACGCACCGAATATCAATGTAACTTGTTTGTAACGCACCGAATATCTATGTAACTTGTTTGTAACGCACCGAATATCAATGTAACTTGTTTGTAACGTACCGAATATCTATGTAACTTGTTTGTAATTGTAACGTACCGAATATCAATGTAACTTGTTTGTAATTGTAACGTACCGAATATCTATGTAACTTGTTTGTAACGTACCGAATATCTATGTAACTTGTTTATAACGTACCGAATATCAATGTAACTTGTTTGTAACGTACCGAATATCTATGTAACTTGTTTATAACGTACCGAATATCAATGTAACTTGTTTGTAACGTACCGAATATCTATGTAACTTGTTTGTAAGGTACCGAATATCTATGTAACTTGTTTGTAATTGTAACGAACCGAATATCTATGTAACTTGTTTGTAACGTACCGAATATCTATGTAACTTGTTTGTAACGTACCGAATATCTATGTAACTTGTTTGTAAGGTACCGAATATCTATGTAACTTGTTTGTAATTGTAACGTACCGAATATCTATGTAACTTGTTTGTAATTGTAAGGTACCGAATATCAATGTAACTTGTTTGTAATTGTAACGTACCGAATATCTATGTAACTTGTTTGTAATTGTAAGGTACCGAATATCTATGTAACTTGTTTGTAACGTACCGAATATCTATGTAACTTGTTTGTAACGTACCGAATATCTATGTAACTTGTTTGTAATTGTAAGGTACCGAATATCTATGTAACTTGTTTGTAATTGTAACGTACCGAATATCTATGTAACTTGTTTGTAATTGTAACGTACCGAATATCTATGTAACTTGTTTGTAACGCACCGAATATCTATGTAACTTGTTTGTAACGTACCGAATATCTATGTAACTTGTTTGTAATTGTAAGGTACCGAATATCTATGTAACTTGTTTGTAATTGTAACGTACCGAATATCTATGTAACTTGTTTGTAATTGTAACGTACCGAATATCTATGTAACTTGTTTGTAACGTACCGAATATCTATGTAACTTGTTTGTAACGTACCGAATATCAATGTAACTTGTTTGTAACGTACCGAATATCTATGTAACTTGTTTGTAACGTACCGAATATCTATGTAACTTGTTTGTAACGTACCGAATATCTATGTAACTTGTTTGTAACGAACCGAATATCTATGTAACTTGTTTGTAACGTACCGAATATCTATGTAACTTGTTTGTAACGTACCGAATATCGATATAACTTGTTTGTAACGTACCGAATATCAATGTAACTTGTTTGTAACGCACCGAATATCTATGTAACTTGTTTGTAACGTACCGAATATCTATGTAACTTGTTTGTAACATACCGAATATCTATGTAACTTGTTTGTAACGTACCGAATATCTATGTAACTTGTTTGTAACGTACCGAATATCTATGTAACTTGTTTGTAACGTACCGAATATCGATATAACTTGTTTGTAACGTACCGAATATCAATGTAACTTATTTGTAACGTACCGAATATCAATGTAACTTGTTTGTAACGCACCGAATATCTATGTAACTTGTTTGTAACGCACCGAATATCAATGTAACTTGTTTGTAACATACCGAATATCTATGTAACTTGTTTGTAACGTACCGAATATCTATGTAACTTGTTTGTAACGTACCGAATATCGATATAACTTGTTTGTAACGTACCGAATATCAATGTAACTTGTTTGTAACGTACCGAATATCAATGTAACTTGTTTGTAACGTACCGAATATCTATGTAACTTGTTTGTAACGTACCGAATATCTATGTAACTTGTTTGTAACGCACCGAATATCAATGTAACTTGTTTGTAACATACCGAATATCTATGTAACTTGTTTGTAACGTACCGAATATCTATGTAACTTGTTTGTAACGTACCGAATATCGATATAACTTGTTTGTAACGTACCGAATATCAATGTAACTTGTTTGTAACGTACCGAATATCAATGTAACTTGTTTGTAACGTACCGAATATCTATGTAACTTGTTTGTAACGTACCGAATATCAATGTAACTTGTTTGTAACGTACCGAATATCTATGTAACTTGTTTGTAACGTACCGAATATCAATGTAACTTGTTTGTAACGTACCGAATATCAATGTAACTTGTTTGTAACGTACCGAATATCTATGTAACTTGTTTGTAACGCACCGAATATCAATGTAACTTGTTTGTAACATACCGAATATCTATGTAACTTGTTTGTAACGTACCGAATATCTATGTAACTTGTTTGTAACGTACCGAATATCGATATAACTTGTTTGTAACGTACCGAATATCAATGTAACTTGTTTGTAACATACCGAATATCTATGTAACTTGTTTGTAACGTACCGAATATCAATGTAACTTGTTTGTAACGCACCGAATATCTATGTAACTTGTTTGTAACGCACCGAATATCTATGTAACTTGTTTGTAACGTACCGAATATCTATGTAACTTGTTTGTAACGTACCGAATATCTATGTAACTTGTTTGTGACGTACCGAATATCAATGTAACTTGTTTGTAACGCACCGAATATCTATGTAACTTGTTTGTAACGCACCGAATATCTATGTAACTTGTTTGTAACGTACCGAATATCGATGTAACTTGTTTGTAACGTACCGAATATCAATGTATCTTGTTTGTAACGTACCGAATATCAATGTAACTTGTTTGTAACGTACCGAATATCAATGTATCTTGTTTGTAACGCACCGAATATCTATGTAACTTGTTTGTAACGCACCGAATATCTATGTAACTTGTTTGTAACGTACCGAATATCGATGTAACTTGTTTGTAACGTACCGAATATCAATGTATCTTGTTTGTAACGTACCGAATATCTATGTAACTTGTTTGTAACGTACCGAATATCTATGTAACTTGTTTGTAACGTACCGAATATCAATGTAACTTGTTTGTAACGTACCGAATATCTATGTAATGTTTGTAACGCACCGAATATCTATGTAACTTGTTTGTAACGTACCGAATATCTATGTAACTTGTTTGTAACGTACCGAATATCTATGTAATGTTTGTAACGTACCGAATATCTATGTAATGTTTGTAACGCACCGAATATCTATGTAACTTGTTTGTAACGTACCGAATATCGATGTAACTTGTTTGTAACGTACCGAATATCTATGTAATGTTTGTAACGTACCGAATATCTATGTAACTTGTTTGTAATTGTAACGTACCGAATATCTATGTAACTTGTTTGTAACGTACCGAATATCAATGTAACTTGTTTGTACATACCGAATATCTATGTAATGTTTGTAACGCACCGAATATCTATGTAACTTGTTTGTAACGTACCGAATATCAATGTAACTTGTTTGTAACATACCGAATATCTATGTAATGTTTGTAACGCACCGAATATCTATGTAACTTGTTTGTAACGTACCGAATATCTATGTAACTTGTTTGTAACGTACCGAATATATATGTAACTTGTTTGTAACGTACCGAATATCAATGTAACTTGTTTGTAACGTACCGAATATCAATGTAACTTGTTTGTAACGCACCGAATATCTATGTAACTTGTTTGTAACGTACCGAATATCGATGTAACTTGTTTGTAACGTACCGAATATCGATGTAACTTGTTTGTAACGTACCGAATATCGATGTAACTTGTTTGTAACGTACCGAATATCAATGTAACTTGTTTGTAACGTACCGAATATCTATGTAACTTGTTTGTAACGTACCGAATATCTATGTAACTTGTTTGTAACGTACCGAATATCAATGTAACTTGTTTGTAACGTACCGAATATCAATGTAATGTTTGTAACGTACCGAATATCGATGTAACTTGTTTGTAACGTACCGAATATCTATGTAACTTGTTTGTAACGTACCGAATATCTATGTAACTTGTTTGTAACGTACCGAATATCTATGTAACTTGTTTGTAACGTACCGAATATCAATGTAACTTGTTTGTAACGTACCGAATATCGATGTAACTTGTTTGTAACGTACCGAATATCTATGTAACTTGTTTGTAACGTACCGAATATCTATGTAACTTGTTTGTAAGGTACCGAATATCAATGTAACTTGTTTGTAACGCACCGAATATCTATGTAACTTGTTTGTAACGCACCGAATATCAATGTAACTTGTTTGTAACGCACCGAATATCAATGTAACTTGTTTGTAACGTACCGAATATCTATGTAACTTGTTTGTAACGTACCGAATATCAATGTAACTTGTTTGTAACGTACCGAATATCAATGTAACTTGTTTGTAACGCACCGAATATCAATGTAACTTGTTTGTAACGCACCGAATATCTATGTAACTTGTTTGTAACGCACCGAATATCAATGTAACTTGTTTGTAACGTACCGAATATCTATGTAACTTGTTTGTAATTGTAACGTACCGAATATCAATGTAACTTGTTTGTAATTGTAACGTACCGAATATCTATGTAACTTGTTTGTAACGTACCGAATATCTATGTAACTTGTTTATAACGTACCGAATATCAATGTAACTTGTTTGTAACGTACCGAATATCTATGTAACTTGTTTATAACGTACCGAATATCAATGTAACTTGTTTGTAACGTACCGAATATCTATGTAACTTGTTTGTAAGGTACCGAATATCTATGTAACTTGTTTGTAATTGTAACGAACCGAATATCTATGTAACTTGTTTGTAACGTACCGAATATCTATGTAACTTGTTTGTAACGTACCGAATATCTATGTAACTTGTTTGTAAGGTACCGAATATCTATGTAACTTGTTTGTAATTGTAACGTACCGAATATCTATGTAACTTGTTTGTAATTGTAAGGTACCGAATATCAATGTAACTTGTTTGTAATTGTAACGTACCGAATATCTATGTAACTTGTTTGTAATTGTAAGGTACCGAATATCTATGTAACTTGTTTGTAACGTACCGAATATCTATGTAACTTGTTTGTAACGTACCGAATATCTATGTAACTTGTTTGTAATTGTAAGGTACCGAATATCTATGTAACTTGTTTGTAATTGTAACGTACCGAATATCTATGTAACTTGTTTGTAATTGTAACGTACCGAATATCTATGTAACTTGTTTGTAACGCACCGAATATCTATGTAACTTGTTTGTAACGTACCGAATATCTATGTAACTTGTTTGTAATTGTAAGGTACCGAATATCTATGTAACTTGTTTGTAATTGTAACGTACCGAATATCTATGTAACTTGTTTGTAATTGTAACGTACCGAATATCTATGTAACTTGTTTGTAACGTACCGAATATCTATGTAACTTGTTTGTAACGTACCGAATATCAATGTAACTTGTTTGTAACGTACCGAATATCTATGTAACTTGTTTGTAACGTACCGAATATCTATGTAACTTGTTTGTAACGTACCGAATATCTATGTAACTTGTTTGTAACGAACCGAATATCTATGTAACTTGTTTGTAACGTACCGAATATCTATGTAACTTGTTTGTAACGTACCGAATATCGATATAACTTGTTTGTAACGTACCGAATATCAATGTAACTTGTTTGTAACGCACCGAATATCTATGTAACTTGTTTGTAACGTACCGAATATCTATGTAACTTGTTTGTAACATACCGAATATCTATGTAACTTGTTTGTAACGTACCGAATATCTATGTAACTTGTTTGTAACGTACCGAATATCTATGTAACTTGTTTGTAACGTACCGAATATCGATATAACTTGTTTGTAACGTACCGAATATCAATGTAACTTATTTGTAACGTACCGAATATCAATGTAACTTGTTTGTAACGCACCGAATATCTATGTAACTTGTTTGTAACGCACCGAATATCAATGTAACTTGTTTGTAACATACCGAATATCTATGTAACTTGTTTGTAACGTACCGAATATCTATGTAACTTGTTTGTAACGTACCGAATATCGATATAACTTGTTTGTAACGTACCGAATATCAATGTAACTTGTTTGTAACGTACCGAATATCAATGTAACTTGTTTGTAACGTACCGAATATCTATGTAACTTGTTTGTAACGTACCGAATATCTATGTAACTTGTTTGTAACGCACCGAATATCAATGTAACTTGTTTGTAACATACCGAATATCTATGTAACTTGTTTGTAACGTACCGAATATCTATGTAACTTGTTTGTAACGTACCGAATATCGATATAACTTGTTTGTAACGTACCGAATATCAATGTAACTTGTTTGTAACGTACCGAATATCAATGTAACTTGTTTGTAACGTACCGAATATCTATGTAACTTGTTTGTAACGTACCGAATATCAATGTAACTTGTTTGTAACGTACCGAATATCTATGTAACTTGTTTGTAACGTACCGAATATCAATGTAACTTGTTTGTAACGTACCGAATATCAATGTAACTTGTTTGTAACGTACCGAATATCTATGTAACTTGTTTGTAACGCACCGAATATCAATGTAACTTGTTTGTAACATACCGAATATCTATGTAACTTGTTTGTAACGTACCGAATATCTATGTAACTTGTTTGTAACGTACCGAATATCGATATAACTTGTTTGTAACGTACCGAATATCAATGTAACTTGTTTGTAACATACCGAATATCTATGTAACTTGTTTGTAACGTACCGAATATCAATGTAACTTGTTTGTAACGCACCGAATATCTATGTAACTTGTTTGTAACGCACCGAATATCTATGTAACTTGTTTGTAACGTACCGAATATCTATGTAACTTGTTTGTAACGTACCGAATATCTATGTAACTTGTTTGTGACGTACCGAATATCAATGTAACTTGTTTGTAACGCACCGAATATCTATGTAACTTGTTTGTAACGCACCGAATATCTATGTAACTTGTTTGTAACGTACCGAATATCGATGTAACTTGTTTGTAACTTACCGAATATCAATGTATCTTGTTTGTAACGTACCGAATATCAATGTAACTTGTTTGTAACGTACCGAATATCAATGTATCTTGTTTGTAACGCACCGAATATCTATGTAACTTGTTTGTAACGCACCGAATATCTATGTAACTTGTTTGTAACGTACCGAATATCGATGTAACTTGTTTGTAACGTACCGAATATCAATGTATCTTGTTTGTAACGTACCGAATATCTATGTAACTTGTTTGTAACGTACCGAATATCTATGTAACTTGTTTGTAACGTACCGAATATCAATGTAACTTGTTTGTAACGTACCGAATATCTATGTAATGTTTGTAACGCACCGAATATCTATGTAACTTGTTTGTAACGTACCGAATATCTATGTAACTTGTTTGTAACGTACCGAATATCTATGTAATGTTTGTAACGTACCGAATATCTATGTAATGTTTGTAACGCACCGAATATCTATGTAACTTGTTTGTAACGTACCGAATATCGATGTAACTTGTTTGTAACGTACCGAATATCTATGTAATGTTTGTAACGTACCGAATATCTATGTAACTTGTTTGTAATTGTAACGTACCGAATATCTATGTAACTTGTTTGTAACGTACCGAATATCAATGTAACTTGTTTGTAACATACCGAATATCTATGTAATGTTTGTAACGCACCGAATATCTATGTAACTTGTTTGTAACGTACCGAATATCAATGTAACTTGTTTGTAACATACCGAATATCTATGTAATGTTTGTAACGCACCGAATATCTATGTAACTTGTTTGTAACGTACCGAATATCTATGTAACTTGTTTGTAACGTACCGAATATATATGTAACTTGTTTGTAACGTACCGAATATCAATGTAACTTGTTTGTAACGTACCGAATATCAATGTAACTTGTTTGTAACGCACCGAATATCTATGTAACTTGTTTGTAACGTACCGAATATCGATGTAACTTGTTTGTAACGTACCGAATATCGATGTAACTTGTTTGTAACGTACCGAATATCGATGTAACTTGTTTGTAACGTACCGAATATCAATGTAACTTGTTTGTAACGTACCGAATATCTATGTAACTTGTTTGTAACGTACCGAATATCTATGTAACTTGTTTGTAACGTACCGAATATCAATGTAACTTGTTTGTAACGTACCGAATATCAATGTAATGTTTGTAACGTACCGAATATCGATGTAACTTGTTTGTAACGTACCGAATATCTATGTAACTTGTTTGTAACGTACCGAATATCTATGTAACTTGTTTGTAACGTACCGAATATCTATGTAACTTGTTTGTAACGTACCGAATATCAATGTAACTTGTTTGTAACGTACCGAATATCGATGTAACTTGTTTGTAACGTACCGAATATCTATGTAACTTGTTTGTAACGTACCGAATATCTATGTAACTTGTTTGTAACGTACCGAATATCTATGTAACTTGTTTGTAACGTACCGAATATCAATGTAACTTGTTTGTAACGTACCGAATATCAATGTAATGTTTGTAACGTACCGAATATCGATGTAACTTGTTTGTAACGTACCGAATATCTATGTAACTTGTTTGTAACATACCGAATATCTATGTAATGTTTGTAACGCACCGAATATCTATGTAACTTGTTTGTAACGTACCGAATATCGATGTAACTTGTTTGTAACGTACCGAATATCGATATAACTTGTTTGTAACGCACCGAATATCTATGTAACTTGTTTGTAACGTACCGAATATCAATGTAACTTGTTTGTAACGTACCGAATATCAATGTAATGTTTGTAACGTACCGAATATCGATGTAACTTGTTTGTAACGTACCGAATATCTATGTAACTTGTTTGTAACGTACCGAATATCTATGTAACTTGTTTGTAACATACCGAATATCAATGTAACTTGTTTGTAACGCACCGAATATCTA
>JAUCBJ010006289.1:0-79674 GCA_032718475.1 Nemertoderma westbladi | reverse complement strand
CATTATAATAATAATATAATAGTTGTATTTAATTAATATAATATTGCGGTTTATATTAAAAATCTCAACTTGTTATATTTATAAAAATAAGAACAAATTTGTTTTAGTTTTCTTTGGTGCGATTGCATTGAATTCATAAGAATATTTGTTATTATTAATCTATTAAATTAATTTATTAAATTTTTTTTTTTCATCCTGGTAGAATTTTTTTTTTATAAATGTATTTTTATTGAAAACAAAAACATGAAAACATAAAGTAGTAAAATTAGAAACAAAAATAATTAATTATGGTATGAACATCGATACAAATTCAGCACAAATTTAAATAAACACAAATTCAACATTAATAGTTTGACAGACAGACAGAAATACCTTCAATAACAGACTTATCATTAATTTACCTTAAAATAATTTAGGAAACAGAGGGGCATAGGTTGGAAGTAAGCCGCGGATCCTCTGCTGGCACGGTGGTATAGGAAAGAGGACTACGGTGACCTCGAAGGCAAAGCCCAGTTGTACGGAGTAAGCTGAAGGAAAGTCGACATCGCAACCAATGTGCAACCGATGAATAGGTGGAATCACGCTTCTCCGCCAGACGACCAGCAAGATGCGTTAAAAATCGGCCACACTCAGGTCCTGCAGCACCGCTAGAGGTAAAAACGAGAGGAGTAAATGATGATGCACGTTCTACCAGTACCCTATCATTATATTTCCGTTGCTTCTCAGCCTCTTGGTTCTTTAATAAATTGTCTATGGTGGATGGGAGATAGGTTGCAGCATTGGGATAGAATACCCCATATGTATGGGTTGAGATTGACAATGGTAGCCGGCCACTTATAGTTGGATCGGTATATAGACTGGGTTCATTTCCGATTGATACTTTATATTGTAAGTTGGAAAAAAATTAAAATCACTAGTTGCTACGAAATCGCAGGTGATTTTAGTTGGCGATTTCAACGTTGATATACTGAAAAATAATGAATACTCATCCTGCCATTGAGTTCTACCAAAGGCGCTGCACTTCAAAGTCTAGATTGCCACTGAGCCGTGTGTCAATCAAGCAGCCCCCTCTCTAATGTAATGCTCTGTAATGCTCTATGTGTGTAATGCTCTATGTGCTCTGTTGGATGTCTACAGAGCACACCACGTCCATATCATACCATCGGTTTGTAAGCTGTAACCGTTATTTATACCTGGCCGCCTAGGTTATAATAATTCACTGCGATTATCAGAAAATAAACAGCCACAATTTATTGAATCTCCACTTGGCGGTAATAAAAGCAAGGGCGGGCGGGTATTGGCTGTGTGGAGTTTATTTTGCGATTAAAAATATATTTTATGAATTTATCGCGCTGCTACGCCAATGGAGGTCTTTGGCCTTGATTCTGATTTAAGGAACATTAAAACAAATTTATAATAAATAATAATTTACAAATATTTCAAGGGCTGTTTTCTTAACTAGTTGCTAGTGTAATAATATAATAAAGCCCTACAAGACTCGGTCTGGGACACTACCACAATACTGCCTTGTAAATCTAACCGCTCTCCTTCCATGTAAAATCAAGCAAGCTCCATCCGCCACCCTGTCAATCAAATCGAGGCTTGGCCATTAACAAAAGCCAGTTCTTGGCGGGAACCTAAGTACAAAGGCATGCCGCAGAAGAGAGATGCAAACTGTTACCTTGAAATCATTTCAATGTCATTTCAATATGAGACAGAAAGTCTGGAATTTCGGTCCGTCGATTTCAATGTCATTTCAATATGCCATCAAAGTCATTTCAATCTCAATGGTACTTCCAATGCTACTCTATGGACACATTTTGATCAAACTTTGATCAATGTTTGATCAAAGTTTGATCAATATTTGATCAAAGGAATGCTTTTTGAGAGCGGGATGGACTGACGAGAAAATGGTTTATCTATTTATTTTCCTGTCACTTGTTGTTCCTGTCGTTGATTACCAACCCCCCGATCTCGATAACTATAATGATGATGTTTCTATTTTAATTAAGAATTACTTCTTCAGTGGTTTAAAATATAAAGAAATCACTACTATGTTAATAAATCACAATGGTGTTCAAATAAGTCAGAGAACAGTAAGGAGAATTATTAATCGTCTTGGTCTTTCACGACACAAACACCATTCTACTTACGACGAAGTTTATACTGATATAAATTCTCTAACAAGAGGAGTTGGTGGATTATGGGGTTACCGACACATGTGGCAGCACCTGAGGGTCAATGGATTCAGTATTCCCCGACGTATCGTTCAAAACATATTAAGACAAATAAATCCGGAGGCTACGGAAAGGAGAAGCAGAAGGAGACTTCAACGTAGTCTGTAGGAAATACCATACTGTAGGTCCCAATGCGGTCAGTATGGCACTGCGATGGGTACGACAAATTAAAAGCGTGCGGATTTCCCATACAAGGATGTATTGATGGGTGGTCCAGATATATAATATGGGTAAGAGTTGATCGGACCAATAACCACCCTGAATTAATCTGCGACTTTTATCTTGAGGCTGTTTGTAAGTTTGGCTGTCCGCTTCGTCTCGAAACCGATAAGGGTACTGAAAATGGTATTGCTGCTGCAACACAATCCTTCTTACGTTGTAATTTAGATGCCCACCATTATGTGCCCTCACCACACAATCAACGGATTGAAGCATGGTGGTCACTGTCTGACTGTTACGCAAATCCTTTGCTCAATGGTGGATGAACTTCTTTGCCGATATCATTGAGATCGGTATGTACGATCCTACTGATCTTGTACAACGAGATATTATGTGGTTTTGTAAGGCTCCTTTAATCCAAACTCTGTTGGATGACATTGTGCTGAATTGGAACACGCAATACATCAGACGATCACGGTATGATACAATATGTGGAAAGCCAATTTTCAATTTTTATAACCCAGAATCAAAAGGTGGTATTCCAGAACTTGCGTTGCCTATTAACAGTACTAAACTAGACGACATAAATTTTTTTCAGAGTGCCATATGCTGTTCGAGAGAATAACACGTTGGAGTATTAATTATGTAAAACAAACGCTGCAGTGGTCTTCTATACAGTATACATGGAAAGAGGGACTTGATCGTTATGAGCATCTCTTACAGCTATGCAAATAAATTTATCGGTATTCTAACTCTATTGTCACCTTACACCTCATTTGTTAATCATATTTCAACATTACTTGTTCATTGTTAACTTGTGACTTGTGGCTATTAAATAAAATAATTTTTTTATGTACTTATAATTTACAATAATGCGGACCCCCCCCCCCCCCCCCTCAATCCATCAAGTTTACAATAAAATCGAAATCAATGTAAAAACTATTAATTAATTACATTTAAGTAGAAACTATTTATTATTAGTTACAAAGGATGGTTGGAAATACATAAGGAAAACATAAGATGAGTTAAAAGTGAATAATACTAATTAATTAGCTATCGCTAAATGTAGTCAACATCTCAATGATTCTTAGCATAACATTCTTAAATGACTGGTAGTCCTTCACAACAGGTAGTTTTAGATCTAGCGCACTTGTGTTTGCTATCGGTAGACCCTTATAGTATTCATCTTCATCTTCTGCGTGGATAAATGATATTGAGGGCTGAAATTCAAAGACTGTAGTGAAAACCAATAGTTCCCGTAGGACTATTGGTACCTTATTAACCAAGCCAATGTCCCATGTCGATGACTCGTTCGGATCAGGCAAAACCTCCCAACTGCCTAGATTCATATTGTGGCTTTCGTCGTAGTCAACGGCGGCAAATGTCATTCCTATCGACGACTCGTTCAGTTCAGGCAACCTGGGCTCCTGGTCGCCTACATTCATGCTGAGGGATTCATCGTAATCTTTCTGCGTACATAGAAGAAACGTTAGCCGCTTATAATCCTTATTTATATCATCTTTATATTGAGATAGGACGAACTTATTGCCACTGCATTGCAGTTTAACACACGGTTTTTTATCCATATATAGTAAAATAAGATTGCCATCCGATATCAGTTCGGAAAAAACGTCGCTAAATAATGCTCGGTATTTACATATAGACAGTAGACACCGGACCGGAACCGGTAATTACCTACGTCTGTACATACAATACTGTAATATAAAACCAATACCAGTATGGCCTACTGCAATATCAACAATAGGTTGATTAGGAGGTTCATTAAATTTCAAATTTCCCCCTACTAATAAAATGTCAAAATCGAACCAATGATGAATGGTTGGCCTCTTTGGAGCACTTGGTGCAGTAGTGTGTAGTAGTGTGCAGTAGTGTGGTTGACCAGTAAATAACTGGACAACCACACACACAACTGGACAACCACACACACAACCGGACAACCACACACACAACTGGACAACCACACACACAACTGGACAACCACACACACAACTGGACAACCACACACACAACTGGACAACCACACACACAACCGGACAACCACACACACAACTGGTCAACCACACACACAACTGGACAACTACACACACACAACCGGACAACCACACACACAACTGGACAACCACACACACAACTGGACAACCACACACACAACTGGACAACCACACACACAACCGGACAACCACACACACAACTGGACAACCACACACACAACTGGACAACCACACACACAACTGGACAACCACACACACAACTGGACAACCACACACACAACCGGACAACCACACACACAACTGGACAACCACACACACAACTGGACAACTACACACACACAACTGGACAATCACACACACACCCCGACAACCACACACACAACTGGACAACCACACCAACACCCCCCCCCCCCCCAAATGAAAAATGGTATGTGTGTGTTTGTCTAGTTATGTGTATGGTTGTCTGGCCACTTCGGGCTTCCGTACATTGCAGTGAATTTTATGGTAATATATATAAGTGTCGGAATCATCTATTTAAGGTTGCAGTCCATTTGAATGAATTTTAATTAACTACAGTAATTAACTATTAGGATTGACACGCTGCATTGCAGTTGCATTATATATATTACATATATATTAATAATTATGTGCCGGTTTGTCGAAAAAATAGTGCGGCCACAACTCCCTATGACATTTGCAAGATCCTCCCCATTTTTAAGGCCTGTGTACGTTATGATGCGTGTTAAGAAATATATTGCTGTCCACCATGCGTATTTACTTCATGAGGTCATCAAAGCACAAGATTATGGTCTGTCTGGTCCTTACGGCGAAAGCAATGTCCTGCAAAGCGGAGGCGGATTTGTTCTAGTGTCAGCCTTGGGTGGGTAACAAAGAGTCAGCTCCAATATTATATAAAGTCTGGTTGGAAGTTTGTGTATTGTACTTGCCACGGTAAAACCTGCGTATCATTTTTGTCAATCTGTCTTCCATTAACAAAATGTTTCTGTTCACTATCGAGTATTACTTATATTGAAAATGTTATATATTATATTATTATGTTATATATTATAATAATAATATAATAGTTGTATTTAATTAATATAATATTGCGGTTTATATTGAAAATCTCAACTTGTTATATTTATAAAAATAAGAACAAATTTGTTTTAGTTTTTCTTTGGTGCGATTGTATTGAATTCATAAGAATATTTGTTATTATTAATCTATTAAATTAATTTATTAAATTAATTTAAATTAAATTAATTTATTTTGTACTGTTTCTATTTAGTCAAAGACTCAAACAGTAACTAATGTGGAGGTGCGGCAGCATCTACATCATCAGTTGGCGGTGTACGACGGCGGTTGGAATGTGGCGGGGTGGAGCAAGGCCCACAGAGCCGGGGAGGATGAGGAGGGCGGCATTATTATGGCGGCCTCCAAAATTCATTTTGTTTCTGTGGAACCCCATCGTCATCATGTGTCTGAACTACTTCAAGTAATAGTATGTAATATAAAATCTTTTAATATTGAATTGGATCTATGAAAATGTTTTTTTTTGACATCTACATCTTCTGCCACAAAATTTGCCTTTCTACGTTACTTGGTATTTGTTCAAGATACCCTACAGACAAAATTTATAGTTTTTGATGTAAAATTGTTTTAGAATAAGATATGTTTCAAATCTGGTTACCTGTTCATCCCTGTAATTTTTAAATCTTTCATTTTGAAGCTGAGACTGCGTTAGATATCTAGAGAGTGTTCTAATTAGTTAGAAATAATTAAAAATTATTGTTAATAGATTGCTAGGTTACTAGGTTACTACTATTGTTACTATTAGTTAATTATTGAATGTTATATAATTTAAATTTATAATATATGGCATTCGTAATATGATAGGCGTTGAAAGTAATAATAAATATATTAATATTAATATTAAAATTTTTTTAATTCTTCCACGTAGCTGCCGCCGCTGGCCCAGATGGTGCCGCCCCTGCCGCAGGCCCAGGCGGTGCTGGCCCAGCAGCAGCCGGCGCTGCCCCAGTCAGTGCTGGGCCAGCCGCCGTCGCTACACCTCTTTATCAACCTGCCGTAGTTCCACCTGTTCATCAACCCGCTGTAGTTCCACCTATACTTCAACAACCCGCTGTTGTTCCACCTGTTGATCAACCCGCCGTAGTTCCAACTGTTGTTCAACAACCCGCTGTAGTTCCACCTGTTCAACAACCCGCCATAGTTCCACCCTTCAACAACCCGCCATAGTTCCACCCTTCAACAACCCGCCGTAGTTCCACCTGTTAATCAACCCACTGTAGTTCCACCTGTTCAACAACCCGCCATAGTTCCACTTGTTCAACAACCCACGGTAGTTCCACCTGTTCAACAACCCGCGCGTAGTTCCACTCTCCAGTCTAAATAGGTCCTAATCTTAAACTTGTAAACAACGGCTTTTGCAGTAGGTAGGACTGTAGGGGTAGGCCTAAAGGTACTATATTAGTGCAGGCGGTCTTATACCCTTTTTTTTTTTTGTCAAAAGTGCTCCTTAGAGAGCGATTGCTGATATAATAATGTTGCGTAGAAATGACTGTTGAGAAAAAACCACCGCGGGGTTATACAGAGGCAGAATTGAAGAGTGTTGTAGCACGGTATCGCGCTGAGAAAAGAACTGGAGCTACCATTCGTAGTATCGCAGAAGAAAAGGGAATTAAGCGAAGTACACTTGGTCAGTGGGTTGTTGGATGCTGGAGCGGAACAGTTAAACGACCCACAAAAGTGGGCAGAGAAAACCATTTTTGAGCTGGGAGGCCATGTGAGTTGCGTGTTGAAATAGAGGAGTTCATGGTGTCTGCCCTCGAGTACCTTGGTGATACAGGGTGGCCAATGGAACAAAACTAGATTTGTCTGATTGTAAAAACATACTTGGAAGAAACCGGTCAGAAAACAGATTCAGAGACAATACACCTGGTGTTGACTGGCTAAATGACTTTGAAAAACGGTGGGCTAATAGAATCTCAAACCATAAACCTGAATATGTCACAATTAGTAGAGCTAAAGGCTTAAGTCAAGAAATGTTAGAAAACTTTTTTCTGTTCTTTTTCTTGTTTCTGGGTTGATCGAGAAAGTTGGTGGTAGCATCAGAGAAATGCCTGGTCGTTTTTATAATTTGGACGAGGTAGGGTTGGCCCTTCACCCAAAGGCATGGAAGTGTATTTACTGTAAAGGAATCAGAAATGCGCAGTACTTGGTTCCATCTGAAGGAAAGACCTTGTACACTGTACTATTCTGCGGTAATGCTTTAGGACAATATCTCCCCCCGTACGTTATTTATAAGAGCCTTTGAAAGGGAGACCATATTATTGATAGCTGGACAATCGGTGGCCCTAAGGGGATATAATGCAACGAAATCCGGATGGATGGAAGACTTTGTCTTTGAATCCTGGGATATTTCTGTCTTTCTTCCTTCTCTTAAAGATGCAACTAGACCTGTCGTTTTGTATTATGATGGCCATGGTTCTCATATTACTTATCGCACTGTTGTTAAAGCCAGAGAAGAATCCGTTTTCCATTGTTGTTCTTCCTCCAAATACATCAAGTGCTCTTCAGCCACTCGACATAGGTGTCTATGGACCCGCAAAGAAGGTCTGGTATTCTATTTTGACACGCTTTTATCGAGAATCTTGTCAAAAGACTGTTAAGAAGGGGGCCTTTCCAACCCTTTTGAAGGAGTTATTTGAGTCAGCATTTGTCGCAAAACCAGAACATTTGATTGCCGGATTTAGGGAAAACTGGTTTGTTTCCCTTGGATAAGACGAAAGTTCCTCAACTTAAGATCGTACCCTAAACTGCTCTGGAACCTATGACAATACAGTCTCCTAATGCAGATCAGAGATTGCCCACAGCCCCAGAGGATGTTAATCACTTGCATGTAAATGAATCAGCAACATCACCAATTACATTCACAAATGACCATATGGTGACTTCCATGCCAGTTGATGTGCCAAGTGTAATTTCACCTATAACCCAGCTACCAGGAAATGAAATGTGGTCAGGTCAGGTATTCTAGGTCATTGATCAAGAAAACTTGCCACCTCCATGCAGCATAAAGGAGGTGCCACCTGTAGTTGCATAGACCCTCTTACTAGGGCAAATCTGGTCCTTTAACTAAGGACGCTCTTGGTCCTGGATTAAGGACCCATATACTTGGCGCAGGGGTATATGGCCCGGCCAGGCAGATGGTGATCTACCAATGGCTGGTCAGGAGTAGAGTGTTCTCATGTCCACTCTGAGTGCACTTCACTGCGACCTGCACCTGGCAGCAGGGGTACTGGGCATGACCCAGCAGATAAGCTGCACAGCCAATGGTGGGTCATATGCACCAGAGTAGATATGGGTGATGGGCCTCATATCTGACTCCACTGCGACATCCACCCTATGGAATGGTAAACCAGGGTGTGGTATTTGCCCTGAGAGCTGACTCAGCAAAAAAGCACCCCCCAACCCCCACTATGGATTATATTAGTAATGCGGAGGTCCAGCCTCTAGAGGCCAGTGGAATTACTGGACAGGCGTCAGTTATCGCCTGACCAGCTGCCTGTCTCACCCCCTACTGGAGAGAGAACAGCCAACAATTCTTTGAGTCCCTTTCCTGATGACCTTTCTGGCCCAAACCGTGGGTCACCAGGAAGGCCAGATTGAGAGGGGGAGAGGGATTCTGGAGTTGGAGGCTACTCTCATGTTCCACCCCGACCAACAAAGCCATTGGTGAATCTGAGGCAAGTCACTAGACTAGCCTCAGTAAACACCCTAACACTCGGGTCCCCAATGCGACAAGGTGAGCTGACTGCCTTGGCAGATAAGCTTTCTCTTAGCGCAGTGTGTGTTCAAGAGCACCGAATGCAGACTGGACAGACTGATGAGGTTCTGATTAAGGACATGGGGGGCGGTTGGCGACTCGCCCTCGCGTCAGCAGATGATAGTGGCAATGGTGGAATTGGTCTAATGATGAATCCAACTGCACATGCAGCATTGGACAAAATAGACCAAATCTCTAACCGCATCATCCGTTGCCACCTCTCATGTTCTGGAAGACTGGCTAAGAAGTTTCCTAAGGTGGTTCTGATTGTGTGCTACTCTCCAACTAGATTGATGCCATCAATGATGCTGATGACAGCAGGCAATCATCCCAGGCATGGAAATCGATCAACTTGCTTACTGGGTGGAAAAGCCAACCAACCACTAAGGTTGAGGCTGAATCACCAGCCGATCGCTTCAATGGTTGGATGGCCCACTTGGAAAAGCTCCTCAATAATGACAGGGTATTGCCTGATAACTTTATAGAAGTAAAAGTGTCTGAGTCTGTACTCCCAGATATTCCCATTGGCGATATCTCCTTTGCAGCTGCTGCAAAGAGCATTAAGACCAATCGTTCCAGTGGAGTAGATGGTGTTCCCCCTGAGGTCTTTAAAATACCTGAGTGTTTAAAGCTCATCTATCCCATCATAGTAGACATGTACCAAACAACAAGAGTCCCACAAGAAATGATAACAAATAAGTTGGTGCCAGTTCCCAAGAAGAGCAACCTAACACTCTATGGTTATTTTCGGGGAATCTCATTGATCTCGATTGCTGCAAAGCTATACAATAGAATTCTATTAAATCGCATCAGGGATCCCATTGAGAGACTGCTCCGTGGAAATCAGAATGGGTTCCATAAAGGTCGTGGGACCATGGAGCCCATTTTGGCACTTAGAAGGATAATTGAAGAGTTATCAAAAAAGAAAGACAGGCATCTGGCTGTTATCTTTGATGACTTCTTCAAGGCCTTTGATTCAGTCTCTCGCTCACGTATGTTCAGCAAGCATACTTTCATTATATCGGATTCCTGATGAAATTATTGCAGCAATCAGATCAGTATACAATGGTTCGACAACATTTGTGTCTACTGTTGACAGTGATACAGAACCATTTGAAGTATTATGGGGCGTCCTCCAGGGAGACACACTTGGATCATTCTTGTTCATAATTGTGGTTGACTATGTTCCATGCATGTCCTTAGATCATCATAATGATGATGGGGTGATGATAACTCCACCTACTGGCCACAGAAGTCGAGGAAATCCTGCCAAGTACCTAACTGATATAGACTTTGCTGATGACTTAGGAGTACTCACAGAATCACTAGAGGGAGCTCAACGGCTCCTCAGCTCATTAGAACATGCTGCTTCTAGTGTTGGTCTTTTTATTAACTCTAGAAAGACCAACATTTTGACAGTTAACTTTGAAAGTCCTCAGTAAGTCTCTGATAGGATGAGCATAAGTTCAAAGGATGGTATGCTTGAGCATGAGGACGACTTCTGTTACCTGGGATCATGGATCTCGAAGTCAGGTTCAATAATTAAGACGCTGTTGTGAATATTCAACCTTCTAATCTTTTTAACTGTGACGAAACAAACTTAACTGATAATCCTGGTGCCAAGAAAGTCATAGTGAAAAAAGGAAATAAGAGGGTGGTGAATGTGAATGAACATTCAAAGGCGGCCACATCAATCAATGATGTTCTGCGGATCAGCGGATCAGTGGCTTGAGAATCCTTCAAACAGTTCCTCAGAAGATTTCACTGCAAACTTGGAAATAACAAGTTTGATTGGTCTGAGAAATATGCATGCTGTCTATGATAACTTAAAACTTTTACACTGTATTGCTTGTGGTAGACAGACTCCAGGATTTGATAAGGATTTAAATAGTCTAGTAGTTCCAGAATTAAAAAATAATGTAAAACTTGAAGATACTAATTTACTTGAAATCCTTCAAAAATCACAAGTCATAAATAAGTGAATATTGTATAACACTTTCAGACAAGGTCACTGACTCTAATGTTTATGTTTCAAGTGATAGAAAGGTTGATGGCATCTGTACAAACTGTGAGTCATTTTATAATGTAGTAGATAGTAGTGTAATCCCAAAATATTCAAAACCACCAGAGGCAGATAATACACCACCAAATAGTAATTTTAGTGACAACATGGAGGAGCGGAATACTAATTTAATTGATTTAAATCCATATTCATCTGCTAATCTAATGTCTTTAGATGTATTTGGAGATGTGGAATATGAAGCTTTTGTGGATACATTAACAAAGGCTGAACGTATGGTATTGTCACCAACATTATCAGTTCATATTTATCGTAACAAAAATAACAATATACCATTCACAAAACATGGTTCAATTTGTTACAACTTAAAGCAACCATTACAAGCTAAAAATTTGCTATGGTGGGACTTTTCTAGTATGCCATTTGTTGTCATGGTGTCAAAAACAGATGGCAAAGTCATTCATGAGGCTACCGTAAATACGGATAAAATAAAAAGGGCAAAACATTTTATGGAAAGGGATATGGTACGTCCTGCAACAGGTTTCAAAAGGCCATATTACTTATATTGTAAGGAGAGCACATGTGCTAATAACTGGTGTACATTTTCTAATGCGAATATGGAATTATTGCAATCTCAGTTAGAGAATGGTCATGGTAATCAACAACGATATGTCAGTGAACGACCTGATGAGATAATAGCTGAAACTGTCCAAAGTACCATTTTACAAAGGTTAGAGTTTCCAGGTGTTGATAAATCATCTCCCATACCTGAAAATACACCAGGATATCTTCCACGAGCCTTTCCATTTGTATTCCTAAGTGGAGATGGGTGTGCATTTCAGGATAGAAGGAGAGATATAAAATTTCCAAAATCTACCTGGGAGAAAACTTATGAACATTGGCTTTTTAAGAACCCACGTGCTGCACAATGTGAGGAACTTGCATTTCATTTTTATAACAAAGATAAAAGGGGTAAAGGCAAACTAAATGCTTCATTGGCTTTTCGTAATTTAGGGAAAGATAATATATTGCCAACTAGAAATGATCTTTTAAATATGCCACTAACTCGTCAAACGGTTGCAAATGAACTTTTGCAATTTAAAAGTAATATTCCAGACTCTAGAGCTTTCTGGAAAAAGCAGAAAAGTGATGCTCTCGGTTCAAAAAGGTATTTGGAAGATGTTCAAAGCTGTAGGCCAGACAAAACATATCAAATTCTTCCAACAATATTCCAGACAAGGGCATTCATTCCCATATAATCATGATCCTGCAGCACATCGACTTATGCCAGGTATTGCAGAATTTGAAACAAATACTGGGGGAAATGCAAGCAATCAGTACTTCTTTCAATTGATCTTTTCTCAATACATTGATTAATCCCCATATAATTTCAGTATTAAGTAGTTTGAAGGCAGAACTAGATACAATGTATTTTTCTCAAATTAGGTATTCTGCTGACTATTATTCATGCCGTGGTGAACATGGAGCAAATTGCAATCCACACTGGCACAAAATTTTATGGAGTAAGTGTATAAGTAAACTTATACATGAAGGATTATTAGATATAGAACAAATAGCCAAAAAAACAACACAAGATCATAATTCGATGAAAATCACTCCAGAGAAAGAAACAATTAGAGCATCAGTTACAGATGCAGTAAATAAAGGTTGGGAGATCTTAAGAGAGAAATATATAGCGGCCATGTCTGGAATGTATGTCAACTGGAATGCAGGTTTTATAAAACCTCATCTTGATAATGATGGTATATTACAAGATGGGGAGAGTACATATGATATTAGCTATGATAGACGAAGTACTGTAGCAGGAATACATATGGCTTCCACAATTGATGAATGTCTAACTACAGGAAATTTTCAAAAATTAGATCATCCATATGTGACAATTAGTAATGGAACAGGTCGTCACTTATCACATACAGGTAAAAATAATCTTCCATCTAAAAAAGATTTTTGTGCCACATTAACAAAACGAATTGATAAGGAAGCAACTAAGCAAGCGCAATCAGAAGCTTCCAAGTCTGGTTCCAAACGAAGAGTGGCCAAAGTCAAAAAGGATGTTTTTAGATGCAAGAGGCGAAAACCTCAACCATTATTCTTAGAGCCAGCTATATATAGAGATCCTCATAAAAAAGATATCACCCATTTATCATTCGAAAGTAATGATAAATGGTTTAATGGAGCTGATCCATTTGCAGTTATGCATTTTCAGGGAAATTGTGATGACAAAGCAATTGTCCCTTCACAGCTGATAAAACCACCAACACTTTGTTGGGACAATAATGATGATGATGCACTTTCCAAGCCAAGCGTAAATTTTTATGCAGAAGCTGGTGATGGTTTGGACGAATATCAGCTTAAATATGCGTTCAAAGGACCACTACCACACTTGTATAACACACTTGCCCTAGAGGGAACTACTTGTATTTTTCAAGCGCATCAGTTTATTGGTGGTTTGCCTTTTATAATAAAAAATATGGACAATACTGGCGTTAATGTTTCCGGCACATTTATTCTCCGTAAAGTCAAAGATATAGATGATATTGGAGATGATTATGCAACAAATACACTAAAACGATTTGACAAAAGGCACTCTCTTGATGAGTCTTCCTTGCCAAGAGGTATATCTCTGGGAACAATTAAGAGTGAAATGTCACCATATCAATTTTATGATTTATTTTCATGTAATGAAAAGTTTGACAAGGTAAGCAAACAACAATTTTCTTTATGTATACATAACCGACAATTGCAATGCAAAGATAGACTTAAAACAATAAGCCTAATGCCAACAGTGACATTAGCACAAGCAAATCCGAATGGTAAATTTTATTGGCAATTTTGTCGGTTGGTTGTTATGTACTGCAAAAAGGTTCATAAAATATAAGAGGATTACACATTTTTTGGACCAGAACAACAGGCAGAAAAGGAAAAATATTGGGTCACAATGTTTAATGAGACATTTCCAAATTGAAAAGATTTACCAACATACCTTTATAAATTTTATAAAAAATATCATCATCCTAATACATCTGAATGCAGCTCTGATTCAGATTCGACTGGAGCAGAAGGTAATTCTGGCATTGATGACATTGAAAGAGAACAACAGCCTATTAAAGAACTCAACCATGATATTGATGATGAGTTTAAAGAAAGAACAACTGCGCACGATGTGGAAGATTATTTTTATCAAAATATTACAGACAAAATAAGATCAGATCTTACAGATCCTCAGGAACTTCAAATAGATCAAGTAACAGATAACTTACAACAATATGCAAATCCAGAAAAAGTTGATTTTATGCAAATGTGGACTAAAGGGAAACATATAGAACAAAGTTAAAGCACGCTTTGAATATATGAAGACTGTTCGGGGCAGCAATGATACTGTTAAATCATTGTTAGGCAATAAACAGCGCCTTATTCCTAATATTATATCCACATTTGTGAAAGAACAGTTAAATTATCGAATTGGTAATTGTGAAAAACCTAAACCACTAAGACTTTTTATTTCTGGATACCCAGGAACTGATAAATCCCATACCATGAAATATACAATTGGGTTATTAACATATATATTAGGTGAAGAATGGCATCAAAATGTTAAATTGGGTGCTCCAACTGGAGCTGCATCTTTTCAAATGGGTAATGGGTCACAGATTATTCATAAATTGTTTGCTATTCGAGTTGGTGAAGTTGGGAAACCTTTAGCTGAGACATCTGACAAACTAGCTGAATTGTGTCTTTCCCTTGGAGAACTCATGGATTAGAATTGCTAGACCTGGTACTAAATCTCTTATCATAGGCACTATCTACCGCACTGACGCGATTAAACCGACCGACTTCAATACGTTACTTAATACTAATCTTACTAAACTTACTAATAATAACTGTGACACTATTATTACTGGAGATATCAACATTGACTTACTGAAAACTAACAACAATAATACCCAGAAAGAATACATTAATTTACTCAACTCTTACGGATTCTTACAAATACTCAACCACCCTACTCGAATCGACCCAAAACGTAATTCCGAAACATTACTTGACCACATTATCACAAACATTACTACTTCTGTCTCAAACGCTGGAACCTTTAACTGTAAAATCGGGAATTGCGACCACCGTGCAACTTTCATTGTTCTGAAAAAATTCAACTGCATCTTTAATAAACCTAAGAATTACACGAGCTTCGACTTTTCAAAATTCAACGAAAAAGATTTTTTACAGGATATTAAAACCAACGATTACTGGAGTTACACTGACAATTATATTCCCATTCAGCTAAAATTTGAACATTTTTATAAGGACCTCATAAAAATTTGTACCAATCACTTGCCATTGAAAACTTATACTCATAAAACACGTCCCAACAACCCATGGATAACTGAGAATTTGCTTAAATCTATACGAACTAAAGAAAAACTGTACCGTAAATACATAAAAAATAAAACTGAAACTAACCGCTTGCTGTTCAATTCTTACCGTAATCGTTTAACATCTACACTTAGGGCTGCTGAAAAAAAATATTACTCTAAGCAATTTGAACAAAATTCCAACAACATCCGTAAAACATGGACTGTTATTAACTCCGTACTTCATAAATCTTCAGCGAAATTATCCCCAAAGAAACTAATCATTAAAACAAATATCCATTCCAAAATTATTTCCAACCCTAAAGAAATTGCCGAAACGTTTAATAAACATTTTGCTACTGTAGGACCCAAACTGCAAAGTACTTTACCAACACGACCTAGATCGTCCCCACTCCGCCATTTATCCCATACCCGACCTAATTCTTTCTCTCTGGCCGAAACATCTCCTCTTGAGGTACAATATAAAATTCTTCAACTTAAGCTAAATTGCAGTACTAACGATCCATTTCCCCCTTCACTCATTAGACTTGCCGCCGAACCTCTCTCCCACCATTTATGCTCTCTATTTAACCTTTCAATTTCGCATGGCTTTTTTCCAGACTCTTTAAAAACTGCCAAAGTCATCCCGGTTTACAAATCTGACGACCCGTACGATCCTAACAATTACCGTCCTATTTCCCTTCTTCCAATCTTTAGCAAAATTCTAGAACAAATATTGAATGAACAACTACAATCTTACTTAAACAAATACAATATAATCACTCTATCACAATATGGATTCCGACCAAAAATTTCTACTGCTCATGCACTTCTCTCTATAACTGAACAGATCCACTCCATGTTTGACTCTCACTTTCATACTTGCGCTGTCTATATAGATATGAAAAAAGCCTTTGACACCGTGGACCACAGTATACTACTAAAGAAGCTGGAGGCCTATGGTGTCAGAGGCACCCCATTAAATCTTTTTAAAAATTTTTTAACCGACCGCTATCAATTTGTTACAATAGATGGTCAGAACTCTTCCCTCCTACCACTGTCTTGCGGTGTCCCCCAAGGTTCGGTCCTGTCCCCGACTCTCTTTCTTATTTTTATCAACGACCTACCGAATGTTACAAAGTTACTTTCGACACTCTTTGCTGACGATACAACTCTGTTAAACTCACATTCTAACATTCACTTAACAGGAACGGAACATTCACTACCTACTCAACAGCACGAACAATGAACTTTCAAAACTAAATAACTGGTTAACTGATAACAAACTTTTACTAAATTTAAAAAAAACTGAATATACCATTTTTACAAACAGTACCCTAATGACCTCCAATTCTGTACCACAAATAAAAATAGATAACACCCAAATAAATTTAACCGATAGCACTAAATTACTGGGGATATGGGTCGATTCAAAACTAACCTGGAAAACACACATTATATTCTGAAAAAAATATCTAAATCTTCCGGAATTTTTTACAAACTGCGCTATGTATTTCCTCTAAATATTCTTAAAACCTTATACTTTTCTTTAGTACATCCATACATTAACTACGGAATTATCTTGTGGGGTAATACATATTCAACAATACTTAAACCTTTACGAATCAAAGTTAATAAACTCTTACGTTGTATAACATTTTCCCACTATCGATCATCTTCTTTGCCGCTTTACAAAAAACTGAATATACTACCCATTAACAAACTATACGAACACTCCGTCGCAAAATTCATGTACGATATTAACTCCGAAACTATATGTCCTTCTTCGACGATCCCTGAGTTTTCGAGGTCCTGTCATTTGGAACTCGGTGCCACTCGACATTCGTTCAAAAAAATCAAAAAACAAATTTTCATCTGCTCTAAAAAGGTCAATTTTTTCCAATTTATTACAATGATAACAGCTCGGTCTAAAATATTTTCCTAATAAACATTTGAATATCCTCTTAGTCACATTTTTTATACCTACTGTTCGTTCTTATATTTCCATCTTCCACCACTTTCTTTTCTTGTAATGGTTATTCTCTGTTTGTTTCAACAATTTTTATTTTCTTTCTTTAATATTGTCTCTTGCTCTTTAATACCCGAGGTAAAAATAGATGGTTACTTAAGATTTAAGTTTTACAATATATTTCTAAATTATTCAAAATTATAAGCAAATAGCACGCCCCCCCCCCCCCCCCCCCCCCCCCCTACTGTAAAAAGTGTCCACCCTCGCAGCACTAGCTCTGCTATCAGCAAGGGTGGGGCTTTATGTTGATTTATTTTTATTATGGTTCTTGTTTGTTAAAGTATCTATGTACTATGCAGTAGGAGAATGAAATATAATAAACTTGAAACTTGAGAAGATCTAATGCTTATTGTCACATATGAATTCACCATGTTTGGCAGATCTCTTTTCCAAGCAGTTTTTGATAGGTTGAAGGACGTTAAAGTAGATTTAGAACGTATAGGAATTGTCTTTGTGGGTGATCCAGCCCAACTTCTACCAATAGGAGATCTACCAATATGGAGTATACATACACATACCAAGGAAGGTAGGGATATTGGTGCTCTTTCAGTCAATGGTATTGATACATTTCGCCAATTGTTTAGAATGCCTCCTCTTTCTACAATCCCTGGATACAAAATATGGCAAAAATGTGCAGCCAAAAATGCCAGGGTTCCTCGTACAACTGATGAATTGGAGGCTATAGCAATGTTCTCTACACTATTTATTTGGAGATTTTGAAGCAGTATTTCTTGATGAAGTAAAGAGTTCAACTGATGAACCTATTTCCCATCACTTTGTTTCAAAAATACTAAGAGAAATGCAATTTGGTAATTATACTCAGGAACATGTTGATTTTAAAAAAAAATATACTGCAAGTGCAATTGATGTGAAGAATGATCTTGCCTGGCAAAATGCACATACTGTCCTAGGTTATCATTATGCGCAAGAGAATGCGCCTGACAGAAAAACTGTGGAGTCTGCTAATGCAAAAGCGCTGTTACATTTCCGTAATAATACTGGCAATCCAATATGTCATTGGATTCATTGGGTCATTGGACACATTCATTTCACCAGCCAGCAGAGCAATCAAATCTTTTAAGTTCCTTGAGTGCTAAAGATTTTGGTGGTATGGGTGCGAAATTATATTTAATTCCTGGAATACGAGTTATGCTTTTACAAAATATAAATTCTGTAAAGTTGTAGTTGCAGTTGGCACTGTACCGATACGACCAGTACTGCAGTGACTAAAAGGCTTTGTAAACATATCAATAATCATACTGTGATACTGTCATATTGTTTTAATTTATTTTTAATCTTATTGCCGTTCTACCTACTCCAGATGAGTTCCGAAGACAGCGTTATCATCCTATCAGAAAGCATCCTGAACAAGGACCCCCCTCATCTGGCCGAAGATGTCTTTGAACTGGCCGGCATTTCCCTCTACAAGAGGGATATAGACTCTCTCAGGGGGGAGTCGTGGTTAATGGACAACTTAATCCACACCATCCTCTGCTCTCTCGCCAGTGCTAACGAGAATGTAAAGGTCTTCAACCATCATTTCTATGACCTCTACATGTCTCCTAAACATGGATACAATTCGGTTAAAGGCTGGACGCGGAACTGCGACATATTCGCGCTCGATACGATCGTTTTCCCCGTCAACCTCAACGGCAACCACTGGGTCCTGGCGGTCCTCCACCCTAAGAAGGCTCGCCTTTGCTACTTCGACTCATTGGGGGGCACCAATACCTCCGTCACCGGATCCATCGTCGAGTGGGCGTCCCGGGAGGCTGAGAGGCTTAACGTCCCTGCCCCCAACATTTCAATCGACCCTCCCCTGATAAAGCGGCAATTGAACTCGCACCAATGTGGAGTTTACCTCTGCTGCTTCGCCAAGGCGTGTATCGAGGGCGGATCTACCCGGTGCATCAACGACTTGACCATCCAACCATTCCGGGAACTCCTCCTCCAGGATATTAAGTCGCTCGCGAAATGCCTACCAGTCACCCCTCACCCTATCCAACTTCCGCAGGGTGACCCTGCGCGAGTCTCAGACACCTCCGCTACACCCAGCACTGTAGACGCGTCCATGTCGGGGCCTGGGGTGTCCTTCCCACTATGTCCCGAATGCCGGAAGCAAGTTTTGGTGAACTCGAATGGCCTCCTCCGAGTTCATGGGCCGTTCAAGGCTGATCGGTTGAGGTGCCCTGGTGGGGGACAGAAACCGTTCCTCAGTACATCGACCAGCTACCCCACGCCCGCCCCCTCCAGTCAGCAGCCCGTCTCATCGGCTACTAACATCACCGATCCGATGGAGGTGCTCGAACAGTTGCTCGGTTGTCGCTCCAAGCAACTCAGACAATTCCCGAAGGGCGCGAGAAACAACCTCGCCGAGCTTCTTTCGGACACTCTTTCCTCCATCGTCACCAACCCATCAGATGTCGGAGTTTGGGTCCAGTTGCTCCAGGTCGGACACAAATGCATCCCCGCCCCGGGGTGGAAAGCGCCACCAGAGGTCAACCGGAGGATCCAGACCTTTCGCAACGATCCTTTGGACCCATTGCTCATCCAGCCACACCCACCTGCTCGTGGTGCTAAACAGACACAGGACGACATATCCCGACTCGCCACCGCCGTCGCGGAGAAGATCGAGGACAGCGACATCAAAGGGGCCATTCGGATCGCCTCCTCCAAGGACTCCTTAGCCCCAAACACGAAGGAGACCCTCGACTCGCTCCGGCTCAAACACCCCAGTCGTCCGGTGGATAAACGCGATCCGGCCCTACCCATCCCGACCACTGCCAACTCCTGCACCCCGGGAGTGGTTCGCGAGCTGTTCCTCTCGTTTCCCTGCGGTAGCGTGGGAGGGCCGGACGGTATTCGGCCTCAAATATTCAAGGAACTCATCGGACCAACCAATGGCGACGCGGTTAGTCGCCAGTCTATGCCGCTTTACAGACGTCGTTGTCGCCAGTGAAGTTCCTCTCTGTGTGCGGCCGATATTCTTTGGTGCCAACCTCTTCGCGTTCTCGAAGAGTTCGGGAGGAATCCGTCCCATCGCCGTCGGGTTGACCCTGCGCCGACTGACCTCAAAGTTCGCTGGGACATTGGTTAAGGGCGAGCGGATGACCTCGTACGGCTCGGTCCAGCTCGGTATTGGGACCAAGGGTGGTGTGGAGGCAGCCGCCCACGCAACGAGAAGGATGGTGGACTCGCCAAATGATCCCGGTACTGTCCTCCTAAAGGTTGACTTTGCCAATGCATTCAACTCGATCCGCCGCGACACAATGCTAGACACAGTCCTCCAGAGCTACCCAGCCATTTACAACTACACTCTGGTAGCGTACGGAGAGTCCAGCTACCTCATCAACGGCGGGTCAGACAACATCCTCCTCTCCGACGAAGGCGTCCAGCAGGGCGACACGGATGGGCCCAAACTCTTCGGGGACACCATCAACCCGGCAGTACAGTCTCTGGAGTTCAGGCTCAACAACTGGTACCTCGATGATGGTAACCTTGGCGATGACTTCCGGGTAGTCCACAACGACCTCCGGACCATCATTGTAGAGGGAGCGAAGTGCGGCCTTTGAGGTGAAACCCACCAAGTGCGAGCTGTTCTTCCTCGGGCCTGAGTCGGAGGAATCACGTTCGGTCATCCTGAGTGCTATCGAGGAGGTTTGTGGCAGGAATAGATCCCCCCCTTTAGGGGAACTGACGATGTTGGGTGCCCCGATAGGAGATGCAGCCATTCAGTCCTGTCTGCGCAGTAAAGTCGATGATCTAGCCACGCTGACATTGCGGCTCCCTCTCATAGAAGCCCACCACGCCTTCTACCTTCTCAAACATTCCTTCTCCATCCCTCGGTTGACATATTTCCTCCGCACCACGCCATGCTTTGCAAAACCCGACCTCCTCGCTGAGTTCGACTGGACTGTGAGAGACACCCTCCAACAGGTAGCAAACACGAGAATCGACGACCGAGCCTGGTTGCAGGCGTGTCTCCCCGCCCGCGTGGGCGGCCTCGGCCTGACCAGCACTACGCAGCTCGCACCCTCCGCCTTCCTGGCTTCCGCGGCTGCTAGTGCCGATCTGGCGGGGCGCCTCTTCACGCCGCGGGAGACCGTCGCTGACCAGTCGATTACCCGAGCCCTGGAGCAGTGGAGAACCCACGTCCCTGCGAGTGATCCATCGCCTTCCTCCAGTATGCAGAGTTCGTGGATGCAGCCGATCTACGAGGATTCCATTGTTCGTCGTCCTCGCCAGTCGACATCGCCCGCCTGAACTCGTTAAGCTCCAGCGTAGCGGGCTGCTGGTTAGACGCAGTCCCAGCCTCCTCCCTCGGGCTGAAACTTAATAACTCACAATTCCGGATCTCCATCGCTACCAGGCTGGGATGCAAGGTTATGGAACCCCACAGCTGCGCCCGTTGCGTTAACCCAGTTGAAGCGGATGGTCTGCACAGTCTATTGTGTAAGAGAAGCGCTGGCCGGCATCCCAGACACACTATGATCAATGACATAGTGAAGCGATTATTGGCCAGCTGCGGAGTACCGTCTCTCCTGGAACCACCGGGTCTCTGCAGGGATGGCAGCAACAAATGGGTAGATGGTGTGACATCCATCCCGTGGCATAGTGGTCACCTGCTCACCTGGGACGCTACCGTCTGGGACCCGCTCGCGCCCAGCCACCTCGCCTCCAGTCAGGCCGGAGGGGGTCGTGTGGCGGCGGAAACAGAGGCTGTGAAATCGGGGAAGTACGAGGGGCTGGTTAGGAGGGGCTACATATTCCACCTGGTGGCGTTCGAAACGTTCGGACAGCCCGGCCCCGAAACCGCCAGTTTCCTCAAGGAGGTTGGCCGGAAGCTCCACGCCGTAACCATGGAGCCCAGGTCTCAGCGCTTCCTCCTCCAGCGTATCCTGATCGCCATCCTTATCGGGAACGCCGCCTCCATAATGGGCATGATGGACTCGACTACCGAGGGCCTCTACGACATTATTGAGTAGTATTGTGTTGTTTGTATTTAATTATTTATTTAATTTTTAATTTAATTTAATTTTCTTTTCTTTTTAATTAAGTATCTTTTTATTTTATTTTTTTAGACGACCCCCGCTACTTTAAGTTATTTTTATCTCATTTTAAACTCTACTTTTAACTTCCAGCTTTCTAGACATCTAGCTTATTTTAACGTATTTTTTGCACTAGACCTTTATTTAAAATTACTCTGTACTTATCATCTAACTAACTGTTACTTCATTATTATCATCTAACTGTTACTTCATTATTAATCTGTTAATTATTACATAGTTTTCTAATATTTGTCTGTATTATTAATTAATTATTTCTACTGCTATTATATTACTGGAAGAATTCTGCTCTTGGACTTTTTAATGGGGGAATATATGAATATATAGGTCCATTATATTTTGATAACACATATGAACTTAATATTAAAAACAATATACTTAAGAATGCACTCAATGGTCTGGTGACAACAAAGCCCATTGACCTTCAATCATCACCAATTAAACAACTCCCTGTTAGAAGTAATCTGATATTAATAAATGGAGAAACAGCAACTATTGAAATGCTTGCAGATTTACCTGAGGAATTTAAAGCAACCTTTAAATTGCCACAGAACCCTCCAGCACTTCCAGATTACCAGGTCATAAGAGTAAGCAATTATTCAAATATGGGTGGTCCAAATATATTAGGACACCCAGAAATGAAAGATTTTGTACCAATTCCAGTCACCTGGCAGCCTCTAAAAACAACAAAAAAGAAGGCTGTACCAAAAATAAGATATGGACATCCCTTAGAAGGTGCTGATGCTCAGACAGCTTTTAAAGGACAGGGTGCATCACCCGAAAAGGATATAGTTTCAGTTCGTGAGCATGCATATATACCTGGGCTCGTATTAGTATCAAATTCCAGGGTAAGTGCACTATCTGACATGCATATACCTGAAGGTCAGTTTCCTTCATATATGGAAGTAAAAATTCAAAAGACTCAATCCAAATGTGATTGATTCCCAAATCTTTGAGTGGTCCCTAAGGATAAAAGCAGAAATCACTCTTCGGCAAGAAGCTGTAGGAAAAGGTGACAGCTATGGGACAACCTGGACTGAAAGGGAAAATAAAATTGCAGATAAAGTAAGTGAACAATGGAAGGAAGGTATATCTGCAACCGATGTTATTGTCAAACTAATTTTATCTTCACAATTACCACTACATATTTTGAAGCAAAATGCGATCGAAGAGGTTATTTTGAAAATGTCTAATTCAAATGAGTATCTATTGTCCAAATCACCACGAATACTCTCTAATGCTGAAAGGGATGAAATATATAAATACCAACAATCAATGAAAGCAAAGCCAGCAAAAAATGTTGCAAAAAGTTCGTCTTTGAAAAAGATACATAATACTGTAGTAGAAAGTAAAAAAAATGCAGCTTTGCAAAATAAGAATACTAACCTCCAACCACTTGTAACACATAGTAGCAGTAGTGGTAGTAATATTCTAGAAATTGTTGCCTTGAGTAAAAGTGCATGGGAAATCAATCTTCCAAACTCCCCTACTTTATACATTGATCAACCATTATGTACAGTTTTGCAGGTTGTGAATAGTGATTCAGTTAAAGTAGTGTTGTCGGGTTGAAAAATTTGGGCAATACTTGTTTCATAAATTCAAGTATCATATCATTATTTAATTTACATCAAATCCAACAAGCTCTGAAAATAAATGAGATACATTATTGTGAGCCTGAAGCATGCCAATATCCATGCATTTTCCAAATATTTTGGAAGATACTTAGAGGTTTGTCACAGTTAGATGATGACGTAGATGAAGGTACAATGATATCGCTAATTGACATGATACAGCAACTGTTACCTGATTGGCATTTTAACTATCAATATGATGCGGATGAATGTCTCCGTGCATTCATTGCACATATAATGTGTATGGGTATGCCAATCGAAAATAAAATGAAAATTATTTCTGGTGTGGAATGTAAAAGAGATGTCTGCCAAAATAACACCAATGCAAGAGATACACTACTTAATAAAGGCACAATCTACATCAATATTTTGTTTACAGCATTTGCATTTGTCCATCATAGATTTAAAAGATGCAATTACCTACAGTAATACAAACATAGGGGTGATTTATGCTGACGATCATAGATGTGCTTTATGTGGTAATTTTGTGCATAATTCTTCCAATGGATATTATATACTTCCACATGTAATATATATCCGGGTTGAACGCTATGCAAATGAAAATCAACCATTAAGATCTACAACAAAACTTATCACACCAACAGAAATCTCTCTGTAGGAAGTGAAAACTAAAACATATCACAAGTTCACTTTAAATTCTGCCATAATTCACCTAGGACAAACTTCATCAGCAGGTCAATATATTGCGATAGTAAGAGGGAATTCAAATTCTAACTGGATACGTTTTGATGATAAAATAGTGACTAAGTTGACATGGGATTCTGCTAAAAAAATTATATGTACCAAATCAAGAGTTATTTTATATGAAATGAATACATAAATCTAGATTTTTCCATTTTTTTATATGTGTTATCAGAATATTATGGATTTACCATTATTACAAATATGATATATACATGTATTTTTTAAGTTTTCAATTAAACAGTATTTTCTGGCAGGGATTTTGTTATAAAAGACTTTTGTCTGAGCTCGCATGACATAGTAGTAGTATTTTTAGTAGTATAGCAGACTTCATCCTTGAGTTTGTTACGCTCAGGATTAAGTACCGGTAGTAGGATTAATTATAAAACATAATTTGAATATGAAAGAAGATGAGATACGACAATGGGACTATTAATGAGAGCTAATGTAGATCATTCATATTTGATGATGAAATATATATATAAATACATATAAATATCAATGTTTTGACAACCAACAAAGATGTTATCGACTACCTAATGTCTACCATGTGTTCCCCCTGGATTGATACCTCATCCAGATTCGACATATGTAATCTTCTATCATTTCTGCGACCGACTCATAGTGAAATGTATTGCGCATATTTCAATTATTTTAAGTGTATTTCTACTATTTTTGAGCATGTTTCAATTACAAAAATGACAAATGTTTAATTGTCCAACACGGATCGAGTTATTAAGCCTAGGCATTACCAGCCTAGGGAACTGGGGTTGACAACTACAATGTCGGTGCTTGGTCGGTGACCGCTACAACGTCGTTCACTTGGTCAACGACCCCTACACCATTGGTCACTCAGTCAGTGCCCCTACAACATTGGTTGCTCGGTCTGCTACCCCTACAACGTCAGTTGCTCGGTCAACAACCCCTACAACGTTTGTCTGAAGACTGAAGACTGAAGTATGAGGAGTGAAGAACGAAGAATGGAGACTGAAGAACGAAGACTGTAGAATGAGGACTGAAGAACGAAGACTGAAGAACGAAGACTGAAGAACGAAGACTGACAAATGAGGACTGAAGAACGAAGACTGAAGAATGAGGACTGAAGAACGAAGACTGAAGAACGAAGACTGCAGAATGAAGTCTGAAGAATGAGGACTGAAGAACGAAGACTGAAGAACGAAGACTCCAGAACTAAGACTGAAGAATGAGGACTGAATAACGAAGACTGCAGAATGAAGACTGCAGAACGAAGACTGAAGAATGAGGACTGAAGAATGAAGACTGAAGAATGAAGACTGCAGAACGAAGACTGAAGAATGAGGACTGAAGAACGAAGACTGATTAATGAGGAGTGAAGAACGAAGAATGAAGAACGGAGACTGAAGAATGAAGAATGAAGACTGAAGAACAAAGACTTGGCCCCCTCCCCTTCCAATGTGAACGGAAAGCATTTTATAAACATAGCATTATATGGACATGTGAAAGCTATATGCTAACTTATGTGAATTTCGACTACTTGACACGAACCCTTTGGTTTTCTAACCTTTGGCTGTATGTTCCCTCATTTTGGACGTAGCCGCATCCTACCTACCCTACGTACTGTAGTCCGCTAGCAGAAGCAGGGCGCCCTTTGCTATCCCAGGTGTCCAGTACATGGCAGTACTGCTGATGAGTCCTGATGCCGGACGAAACACTAATTAAATTATAAAATATATTATGACTTATTCTATAGGAGCATCGCCTACCCCGCAATAGCACTTATTCTGCATCCTAATTAAATTTTTCAATTTTTCTGTTTCCATGACAACCGCTTCAAACAGTTGTTTTAATATAAAAATCATTAATATTCACTTAATCTACCGGTAAACAAGGAAAGTTTCAGGGACACTGCATGTGTTGAAACATATGATAGAACTTATTGTGAAATGGTCCAGAAATAAACATTCATTAGTAGTACATCCAAGGAAAACTCTACTAGAATTAGTAGTAGTAGAGTTGTCCTTGAGTACATCACATTCATTATCTACTTCTCCCTCCACCCAACCCCCTTAAAATATATTCTAAAACGGTCCTGTAAGTGGAGCAAGTTATTTAGTATACAGTATGACAAAGCAAATTTCCTAAAGGAGCTTAATGCGTTTCCATGACAACTAATATAAACATTGTTGAACACTATTGTTTGAATTAAAGCTAGTTTGTTTTACATTGCAATTTTGAATTTAGCTTGCTCCTTGCATTATATTCATGGTAATTTAGATTTGGGTCATTTATATATTAACCACCATTATTATATAGGCATTAGTGTGTCCTGGGTGCCCACTTTTTGACCAATTTGTAAATGAATATTATCATGTTTTTTAAAACGCTTATAAATAAAATTTAAAGGCGAAATTGAAAATTCCGGCTTCATGGTAACAACCACGGTGAGTTGAACTAGTTGCGTTTCAAATTTCAAACAATATGATAAAGATTTGTATAAAAAAACGGGGGGGGGGGGGGGGGGGGGGGGGGTCCGTGTCATCAGAAAATGACACTATATTACGGGTCCTGGTGTATAGTTAGAATGGGTCCAAACTGTTCCCGAATGTAATATTCACATATTTGTGCTTTTTGTTATTAATTGAAGTTAAAACTTCGTTCTATTTATTTACAAATCAATTGCATTTTTCGCTACTAAACATTCTTAATTTAAGTGTTTGAAGCTATGTAAATAGATGTTGTATGTAATTTTACATGTGTTTGAAGCAATGTAAATAGCTGTTCCTTGAATGTAATTTTTCATGTGTTTGAATCAATCTCATTTCTCAATAATAGGCACAGGACACGGTAAATATGTTCTCAATAATAGACCAGAACACGGTAAGTATGTTCCCAATAATATGTGCAGAATACGGTAAGTATGTTCTCAACAATAGGCGCAGAACACAGTAAGTATGTTTCCAACAATAGGCGCAGAACACGGTAAGTATGTTTCCAACATTAGGCGCAGAACACGGTAAGTATGTTCCCAATAATATGTGCAGAAACATGAATTCGACGTTTGAATTTTACATTAGATCGAAACTTTAAATTTTTCAACTCAATGATAAGGACAATAGTTTCACTTATTGAGGTCAATTAGAAAATTTAGTTACCAGGGCAACCAGGCTAAACAGATGTTCAAATTTATAAAATGATTATTTAAACCATAACATTAAGATATTACGACTTGGGACCAACCCCTACCCCCACTATATCACTTATTCTGCATCCAATTAACGTTGTTATATTCATCAGTTTCCAAGACAACCACTGCAAACTGATGTTTTAACAAAAATACATCTTTAATTTTGGACATCAGCTACTCAATGAAACTTCCTCGAAGTCAATTTGTGTCACGGAACTACAAACTGGATCTTAATGTAAAACCAAGCAGTTCTAGAAAACTCCAGTTGCCATGGTGATTGGAGTTTAATTAAGACCTATGACTTAACTAGGTAAACCAATGAACTGATGAGTCAAAGTGTGTTTAATTTTCCTTAGCTTCGTGGTTGCATTTCCTTTAGGAAATGCCTTTCTAGTAAAAATATTCTAGTAAAAATTATACAAAGATAACATACAATAAAAAATTAAAATAATTAACAAATTAGCTAGTGCTAGTTCTAGAACATTTAAAAAAAAGAAACAAAAACTAGCTAGTATAAAAAAGTTAAACGTAACAAAATGTAATTGTTCGTAGAGTATATTACAATCTAAATAGAATTATGTTGTATATATAGGTGGCACGGCAAACTATAAGAGAGCCTAACATTAAGATAATACCAATTGTGCCAAACTGCATACACATAATGCAGCCACTGGATGTAGCTTTTTTTCGCCCATTGAAAGTACACTGACGGGCCATCTTGATGAAGTGAAGAACGGAATGTCGTTCAAAGGGAACAGTACCTAATCCACAATTCCCTGGGCTATTGAAGAGGCTCATAAACGCCATAGAAGTTAATGGTAGCAATATTGGTGGATTTAAGGCAACTGGATTATCACCTATTGATCGATCCCAAGTTTTGAAACGTATCCCTGACAAAACCAGACCAGAGGCAGCTAATGTGGACATACTCAATGAGACGGTGATCGACATACTTAGAAAGAATCGTGGACAGGGTGAGGGTCAGGTGCGAAAACGTCGGGGAAGAAAGGTGATACACAGAAAAGCTGTACAAATCAGCGATTTACAGCAGTCTAGTCCTCAACCTGAACACGAACAAGCTGGTAAGAATAAGAGGAAGAGGGCACAACATAGGACACAAGCCAGCAAAGGTGAAGGAAAGAGTACCACTAAAGAAGACTCAAATAATGATGAATTTTATGATGAGATGACTGATGAAGCTGTTGATGGAACTGGTGAGGCCAGTAGTGGGAGTGATGAGGACACCAATGGGGCCATTGGTAGTGATGACTGGACTGATGAGGCCATTGATAGTGATAACTGGGCTGATGAGGACATTGAGGACAGTGACTATTGATTTCTTTGAGGGGTGTAAACCCCTCAATTATTTTTTAAAACATATAAATATGTTCATGTAACCACTGTGTTTGTTTAATATTGAACATACATTCAATACTATTACTGTTCAAAGTAACCCCAAAAGATGGGGTACTTTGAACAAACTTTGAGTTATAAAAAAAAGGCTCTAGGTACCCAATAACCCAAAGGTTATATGAGGTACCTATAGCCTAATAGTGAAATGTTCTATTGCATTTGCAAACTTATCAGTACATTCAGACTATTCGATTCCAGACAATGCAATAGGCTGAAATCGTTCAAAGTAACCCTGGCTTACGGAATGTGTTAGCAACAACATTACACATTCTAGAATATTATGTTTAATGCAACACATATTTCAAAACATTGCAGTAATAGGCTACATTTAGGCAATGAAAAGGGCCATAAAGAGAGTTGGAGGAGATGAGTGCATTGGCTAACATAATTAAAAAAATTGTGATTAATAGTGACATTTAGTTTTGAGAAAGATTGCCTTATCTGGATCTACCGCCTTATGTAAGGCAATAGATCCAAAAGTTGGAAACCCGTGATAAAATGCAGCGATAGCAATATGAGAAAGGACTTTTGCCATTTGCGAAACAAGATTGCCGCGATACGAAGAATTTAAAAACGTCTCCATCCAATAAAATTTTTTAGACAATTTAGTTGAAACAATTTAGTTGAAATCTGAATTTTTTTAAAATTAATAGCTAATTTAAAATTAAAAAATAACTAGGTACACGTTCTAGAACATAATATTTTTCATTTTATTTATGTTCTAGAATAGTTAAATAACATTTATATGGTGTTCTATAACTATTATTGTTGCCATAGTAACAATGAATAATGTTTAAAAAGTGTAGTGGCAAATGGAATCATAGCGCACTTATATCATAATACTGCTGTTAGTACTACTACTACAACTGCTAATACTACTACTGTAATAAACTATTACTGTAATACTGCAGTTAGTAATGGGGCGGGGTTCTGGCTGCCCAAGCTGTATAGCTTTCTCAACCTTGTTGATGTTTTCGGCTGTTGGTTGTTCTGTTTTACTTTGGAGTATCTTAAGAGCTTCTCTCTTGCGGTTTTGAACTTCTACTGTGTAAGCTTCCTTTACTACATTATTGTCAGTTCTGAGTTTCTCCCAGGCATAGTTGATTGTTGATTCGCTTGCTTGTCCTGGGTTTGCTGGCTCTCAAACTGAGTCTGATCTCCGCAGTCACGATTCTGTAATCCGAACCAATTAGGACCTTTCATTTCAAATGTCATTCATTATACTTGATGGCAATGTCTCATGACAAATGTGATATTCTTGAATACAAATGATGTCGATATTATATTCCATTGCCAGAGCTATAATAATGTTTACTAAGCAGTTTTAGAGTGCGGGCGTTCTTTGTAGAAATCTTTAGTGTCTTTCTAAGTTTCAACAGGTTGGTTCTCATTCTTCTCTACCTTCTTTCATCCACAGGGGTCGATAAAATGAGTACCTGTTGAATTACTGGGAGCAAACCTTGGGATAGGAGTAGCACCAGTCCTACCGTCGGGTAGCAGCTATTGAAGAGGGAGACAGGAGAGGGGGAAACAAATGGGATGTAAATCCCATCTCAGCGAATTAATATGTTGTCTCAATATAAAAATTACCAATTTAGTGAAAGAAGAATGTTACAGTGGCACATTATTCTAACCAAAACAATAAACGAAAGTCAATAGAACAGGTAACAGTTTTACTTTTGAGAGTAACCAGCTGTTATTTGCGTCGATTTTCCCTGGAGAGGGATGAATTTTGATTGCGACTAAAGTCCCTCCCTATTTTCGAAGAGATGCCTTCAGTTCGTCTTCGACCGACTGGATATTCATAATATTATTCTAATTCCTAGAACTTTTTATTCGAACTTTTAATTTCTGCAAAGGTAACCTAGCATTGCGAAATATCTTGCACAAAATATAATGGAAGTATTATTTATTTCAGATATGAAGTTTACATTTAACGGATACTGCAGCAGTCAAGAATATAAGAAGAGCGAGCTCGTAAGTATTATTCTGGAGAGCGGCTGTATGTAGCCGGCATCCGCCACTATAGCCTACAAACTTTGGTTGGATGTGGCAGCAATTTATAAATTGGGCTTTATTACATTAAATTGGGCTTGATTTTTATTACAAGTGTGCGAACAAGGACTGTGATAACGTGTAAATAAATATATTATCCAACATTAACTATGAGTAATTACTGCAAATGCAGAAGTTGTTTCATCGACATTCCTTCACCTTTCATTTCACGGTCCACTGGTAATACCGAACATCACCTTACAGAAATAACACGTTCGTGGGGCCTTCGCGCAGCACGAGGCCCAGTTATGAGATACAAATTAAAATTGAGCGACTGTATCACAAAATCAGGTTTTGAGAAATTTACCCACACCACCAATCAATCAAAGAAAGGGGGACAGTACGTGTTTACCCCTTTTAATCTCTCCCCCCCCCCCCCCCCCACCCTTCCCAACCACCAATACATAACCGCGACATCTACCACCCACGGAAGGGTAGCACGAACTTATTTCCAATCGCACGTTCAATATGCAAAGCCAGATGGTTTATAGGAATATAATAAACGCAGTACTCGTATTCAGTATAAGCCTCGTTGCGTTCGTCCTGTTTTGTATTTAAATATATTTCTTAAACGCAGGCTAGGACGTTCTTTATAATAATAATAACTAGGGATGCGATCAATATGTGAAGCCAGGTGGTTTATATAATAATTTAGTCAACGCAGTACTCGTCTTCATTATATGCCTCGTTGCGCTCGTCGCTTGTCCTGTTTTGTTATAAAATATTTTTCCTAAACGCAGACTGACGATCTTTATACAGTTATAACTATATGCGAAGTTTCGAAACTGTGCGAGTAACTGTTGATACATCTATGTGGATATGTGTGATATGTGGAGATGGGTGATACAACGCCAACGCATCTTATGCCGATGTAGTAATATGGGTATTGAAATAATATTAAATTAATGTACACTCTTAAAGCTGCAGCGAAAAAATGTAGCTAATTTCCTAGGTTACATATAAAATAATAATATTATTTTTAAGAACATTAATTTTACTACTTTGCAAAAATTCAATTAAATTAATTATCAAAGACACAATTATTAAAGCAAATCACTTGAACTAATTAAAAACTATAATAGAATGGCGTATGGGGATTACATCTGTATAATTTTTAATTATAATTATTTAAATCTTTTACTGTAAAACAATTAATTTCCTTTAAAAGGCAGGTTGAAAATGGTGTTTTTACCGTAATAACTTAATTAACTAATTAACTGCTATTATCTTAGCTTCTCGAAGGCCACACGGAAATTCTACTTGGAAAATTTCTAAACTTTTGCCAAACAACATGTGTACCAAGTTTGGATAGATTTCATCAAAGATTAGCCGAGTTATTAACGTTTAAAATTGAACACGACAGAACGACAGAACGACAGAACGACAGAACGACAGGTTGATTAATGGTACCACTACGCTAAGGCTCACTCACTTCGTGGCTCGCCCCACATCTCAGTTTGGGTAACCACTGCTACTTCGTTAAGGATAAACCTGCGCCATTCTGTCCATAAATGCATCGACCACAAAGTCCACATTCGAATTAACATATTTCCACCAGTTCTTGAGGATACATGTCTAGAGAGAGTTAGCGAGCTGACAGCTTGTATTCCTGAGAGAGAGGTATGTCTGTGAATTACTTGGCCACAGTGATGAGCTCCAAATTGCACACCGACCGAGCCTTGTATGTATTACAAGTTCACTGCCTGTAACTGTGTTTGCCATAACACTGCAATGTTGAAAAATTTGTAACTCCTAACTTCAAACATAATACTTATTCCTTAAGTTTTTATTTTCTCGAGCTTAGATTCTCCTTATTTATGATTGACCGACCAGTGTCTAAATAGATAAATATACCCTTGCATGTTATTTCATTATTGTTGCTATGTAAAACATCTGTCGTTAAGATAAATACTACTACTACTAGGTCGAGCGAACTCGGACATTAAATAATGGTTAATTAATTAATAATAATAATTAATTAATTAAATTAATGTTTTTTTTTTTTTTTTAAGATAAATAGTGTTCTAGAAAAAATTGCTCAATGCGGACTATGTGAAATATAACATAATTTCAAATGGTTTATACAAGTTAACATTTTCAGCAAAAAAAACTGCAGTCATTCCCAATTTGAACGGTGGTTGCCACTGTCTACTTGACTATTATGTATTATACACTATTCTAAATCATAAATAATATAAAATATATAATGTTCTAGAACATAAAGCTAGCTATTTTTCAAATTTAAAATATCTAGTAATACAAAAAATTATATTTATTTATATTATTTTTTATTAAAAAATTTATCTACCAAACTGAATATTTTTTAAAATTTACTAGCTATTTAAAAATAAAAAAAACTAGCTATATTTTCTAGAACATTATTTTTTAATTATTATTTATGTTCGAAGAATAATATATAATACTTTTATATGGTTCTATATTTATAGTAACAATGACATCAGTTTTAAAAATGTAGTGCTATACGGAACTCTAGCCCAAAATTTATATTATAAAAAATCTATCTTTTGCTTTACTAGTGCCGACAATTGATAAGTTAACTTGTTTCAATACAATAATCTGGTGTATATTTGGATAAAGACAGATGGCGGGGACAGCCACATCGAAAATTGTACTCTCGATCCAGCATAAGAGCCTTCAACATGTTCATGCCCAAATTATAAAACAGCATTACATCCAGGTCCCAAATTTCTGAGGTTCAAATAAACAACTGAGTATAACCTGTAATAAACTATAATAAGTATCACGATGCAATGGCTAGCACACTTGAAAGCGAAAAAAAAACAAATGCCTACCAATCTGTTAAGAAATATATCTGCAACAGAAAGTCAAATACCTCCAGTACAGTCTCCGTTGCTGCAGTCTTGTTCGAGAACCTCGAAGTCAAAGGTTACAAAAAATAAAAAAACATCCAAGGGAAAATGCCCCCATTTCAACGCCTTTTTATGGGTTTTCTGGACTTCTGAATCGATTGAAAGTAATATAGAAAGAAGCCTGAAGACTTAGTGGTTTGTCATTTTTTGAGCACCAAAATTAGGGCGTGGCACTTCAAATTTTGAAAAATACGAGATTCGGAAAAAACACCAAAGTTGAGATTTCAACGCATTTTTATAAGTTTCTGAACTGCTGAATCAATTGAAAGTATAAAGACGTAGTGGTTTGTCATTTTTGGTGAACCAAAATTAGGATTAGCGGCACTTCAAATTTTGAAAAAGTGCAAAGCCGTAAGACTTGATGATTCAATATTACTGTACTTTCAATCGATTTAGCGCTCCAGAAAACCTATAAAAATACAATGAAATCATAACTTTGGTGTATTCTCTGAATATCGTAATTTTGAAAATTTGTGAAGTGCCATGCCCTAATTTTGGTGAACCAAAAATGACGTACTCCTAGGGCTTCTATATTACTTTCAATCGATTCTACGGTCCAGAAAACATATAAAAATGGGTTTAAATGAAAACTTTGTGGTAGTTTCCGAATATTGTATTTTGAAATTTTGAAGTGCCACGCCACTATATTTGATGCTTCTATATTAATTTCAAATAGATGCAGCGGTCCAAAAAACCCATGTGTTGAAATCAACACTTTAGAGTATTTACAGAATATTGCAATTTTGAAAATTTGAAGTAGGGGAAGGGGTTCATTAAGGGACAGAGGGCATTAAGGGACAAAATTTTGTTTTCATGGCCCTGTCCCTTGAAATAAAAATAATTTTTTTTAATTCAAATTGGCTACAGATTAGAGCCCTATCCAAATACTACATAATCAATATATTACTGTTTTCAATTATGCAACTAAATTTCAATATCTAAAACTACTTTTGTAATTGATACAATAAAGTTTCCCTAAAACTTTGGAGTCAATAGTTTTGGCCCCGGCCACACAGCCTAACCATCACTAAATAGGTCAATCTTGGTTTCATTTTGTGGAAACAACATTAAAATAGCCTATTTTTTATTGTTTTTAAAAATTTTAAATATAATTTCATGTTGAAATGGCTTTTTAACTATTGAGTATTTTTTCGCATTTTGTGGGCATTAAGGGTCAATGGCACTGTCACTTAAACCTTTATTCAGAAACACATACTCCAGTACTCACTTTAGCTAGGCTTATTAGCTTATTCGCCAAGACATACCGGTATCTAGATTGACCATGGTTAAGCGTTACAAAGTTGGGAAGTCTCGTGGTTGTTCTAAAGGGAAGAGAGTCAAGGAGCGTATAAACCCACAGCTAGTCGACGCGCTAAAAGCCTATAAATCGAATCCAACTCTCACTCTCAGAGAAGCGGCTTCAATTTATAATGTCCCGTTATATGTATATACTTACAGACTGATGTATCAATGTTGGTATAGCCATAGGCCTATAGATACTTTAGTAATTACTGAATTATACAATTTATAACTGTGTATAATGTGCTATTCTTTTATGTCCCATAAATTTGTCAATTTTGGGTCAAAGGTGAATTTTTTAAAAATAAATAGTGGGTGGGTATTAATCCGGACGAGGATAAGATTTTTAAAAAATATTGTATATCATTAACTATATAAGTGGGCATTAGGGGACACTGAAAACTTAAAAAAACACCCCGCTAAGCCTTCCATACCATTAAAGTTGAAATGAAAGGCCTACAGGATAACTTATAACGGAAATCACTAAAGTGTGTCCCTTAATGCCCCCGCTTCCCCTACCACTACACTTACACACATATATAGAGTAGTAGAAGGCTCCATACCAATCAAAATCAATAAAAAAACAGCCACAACATAAATAATTACGACCTCACAACTGACCTTGTAAAATTCTAAAATTTCAAAAAAATTTGTGTTGGGGGCCAAATTTTGATGTGGCACCTATGGACCTGGTATTTTTATTCTTGATTAATTATGTCGGTCTTTAATTTATTTACATCGGTCTTGAACTTATTCATGTCCCTCTTGATTTATTTATATGTCGGTCTTGATTTATTAATGTCGATTTTGAATATATTATGCCGCACTTGATTTAATTATCTCGCCCTTGAATTATTATATCGCTCTTGAATTATTATTGTCCCACTTAATTTATTTATGTCGTCCTGTAGCGGTAACAGATATCGAACCTCCTGGTGTCAACATAGTACATGTTCCTGACTGTAATATATTACTTTGAAATGATGTGAGTCGCGCTAATGCGAGAATCGCGCTCACTACATTGGTGACCCAGACTGACGCAAACGGGTTTGCGTCAATAACATCTGTTTAGGTATACATAATGGCTAACGAGGCAAATGTCAACGCGGTTGGAGTTAAACTGCCACACTTCTGGGCCGAAAACCCGTCGGTATGGTTTGCCCAGGTGGAGGCCCAGTTTAGCATCCGGAGGATCGTCGACGACACGACTAAATACTTCTACGTTGTCGCCGCTCTGGATCAACCCACCGCCGCCCGTCTACTGGACATCCTCACCGCCCCGCCTTCCGAAGGGAAATACGAATCCCTCAAGGCTCGACTCCTCGGAACTTTCGCCTTGAGTCGACGCGAGCGCGCCGCGAAGCTGCTGCGGATGCGCGGGCTGGGCGACCGCAAGCCGTCCCAGTTGATGGACGAGATGTTGGGGCTCCTCGCCGGCCATACTCCGTGTCTGCTGTTCGAGCAGCTCTTTCTGGAGCAGCTCCCCGAGGACATCCAGCTCCAGGTCTCCAACAACTCTTTCGCGGATCCCCACGCCCTGGCTGCCACCGCCGACGTTCTGTGGCTGGCCAAACAGCAGGGAGTCTCCCAACCAGCCGGATTAAACCGGGTGACGAACTCACTACCGACGAAGAACTCCTCCGCGCCGCAACCCACGAAGGCGACCACAAACTCATCCGGTAGGCCTACTGCTCGACCCGACACCGACGGGTTGTGCTACTACCACGCCCAGTTTGGTAGTGCCGCCAAGCAGTGCCGGTTGCCGTGCAGCTTCCTGGGAAACGCTCCGACCAGCCGACGCTAGCCGCTGCGTCGACTGGTCGCTACCACCAGCGGGACAACCTCCTCTACCTCTGGGACCGAAACTCCGGCCACCACTTCCTCGTGGACACCGGCGCCCAGGTGAGCGTGTTTCCCGCCAGCGGATTCGACACCCGTTCCGGTCGTACCGGACCGCCGCTCCGCGCTGTCAACGGATCACCGATCCGTTCCTACGGAACCCGCGGAGTTCCTCTGCGTTTCAACGGCCGCCAGTTCAACTGGGACTTCGTGATCGCGGACGTCCCCCAGCCGTTGCTAGGGGCGGACTTCCTCTGCGACCACGCCCTGATGGTGGACGTCAAGGGGCAGCAACTCATCGACATGGAAACCTTCCAGCCGATCCCCCTCCGTTGCTCCTCCTCCACCATCCCAGGAACCCACCCTCAACTCGCGTCGACAGCCGTAGATCGAGTCTACGCCGACCTCCTGGCGGAGTTCTCCTCCATCACGACGCCGACCTTCTCGGACTCGTCTACTCGCCACGGCGTGGAGCATTACATCCCGACCGCCGGTCGCCCCATCCACGCCCGCGCTCGACGACTCCCGCCGGATAAACTCGAGATCGCGCGGGCGGAGTTCAGCAAGATGGAGGAGATGGGGATTATTCGCCGTTCGAATAGTCCCTGGTCGTCTCCCCTCCATATGGTGCCCAAGCCGGCCGGGGGTTGGCGCCCCTGCGGGGACTACCGTCTCCTCAACGACGCCACGACCCCCGATCGCTACCCAGTCCTGCACATCCAGGACTTCTCGGCGCGTCTCGCCGGGGCCACGATCTTCTCTAAGGTCGACCTGGTGCGGGGCTACCACCAAATCCCCGTGGCCCCCGGCGACGTTCCCAAGACCGCCGTTATCACTCCGTTCGGACTCTTCGAATTTGTCCGGATGCCGTTCGGCCTCAAGAACGCCGCCCAGGCCTTCCAACGCCTGATGGACTCCGTCTGTGCTGGGTTGGACTTCCTCTTCGCGTACCTGGACGACATTCTCATCGCAAGCGCGACCCCCGAGGAATACCTCGTACACCTCCGCCAACTCTTCCAACGACTCCAGGACAACGGCCTCGTCGTCAACCTGGCGAAGTGCGAGTTCGGGGTGGCGGAGATCCAGTTCCTCGGACACATCGTCAACGAGTCCGGAGTCCATCCGCTCCCGGACAAGGTGGAAGCCGTCCGCTCCTTCCCTCGTCCAACCACCACTAAAGGGTTGCGGGAATTTATCGGTATGGTAACGTTTTACCACCGATTTATTCCCGCAGCTGCTGCCACCATGCAGCCCCTTTATGCCACCGTCGCCACCAAGGTTAAGGACGTCGACTGGACTCCCAAACTCAACGCTGCGTTCGAGTCCTCCAAGCGGGCCCTCGCGGACGCCACCATGCTCGTCCACCCCCGCCACGACACCCCAACCTCCATCACCACCGACGCCTCCGACTCCGCAGTCGGCGCGGCCCTCGAGCAGTGGTCCGATGGGAAGTGGCGGCCGCTCGCCTTCTTCAGCCGCCAACTCCGCCCTCCGGAACGGAAGTACAGCGCCTACGACCGCGAACTCCTCGGCCTGTACCTCGCGGTCCGCCACTTCCGGTATTTCCTAGAGGGCCGTCCGTTTGTGGCCTATACGGACCACAAACCGCTGACCCACGCATTCGCCAAGGTCACTGACCCCTGGTCTCCCCGTCAACAGCGCCACCTGGCGTACATATCTGAGTTCACCACCAATGTACGTCATGTTGACGGGAAGGACAACCAGGTGGCGGACGCCCTCTCCCGCAGCTTCGTGGGCCACCTGTCGACCCAACTCGGGGTCGACTATACCGCCATGGCGGCTGCCCAGCGGGAGGACAACGAACTCCAGACCCTCCGGAGGAACCCAGGTAGCCTTGACCTGCGTGACGTCACGTTCATGGAGAAGGACGTCACGCTTCTCTGCGACGTCTCGACTGGCCAACCCCGGCCGCTCGTCCCGAGTTCATGGCGCCGTCGCGTGTTCGACGTAGTCCACTCCCTGTCCCATCCGTCCATCCGCTCAACTCGGAAGCTCATCTCGGAGCGCTTTGTCTGGCACGGCCTCGCCAAACAGGTAACTGCCTGGGCCAAGGCCTGCGTCGCCTGCCAGACCTCCAAGGTTCAGCGCCATACGAAGGCTCCACTGGAGACCTTCACTGTCCCACGTCGTCGCTTCGACCACGTTAACGTCGACCTGGTAGGTCCCCTCCCTCCATCCCAAGGGTTCACCTACCTCTTCACCATCGTCGACCGGACGACGCGCTGGCCCGAGGCCATTCCGCTCGCCGACTCAACAACCGAGACCTGCGCCCGCGCTCTCGTCGCCCACTGGATCGCCCGGTTCGGCGTCCCGGCCGAACTCTCCTCTGACCGTGGCGCCCAGTTCACCTCGGAGTTGTGGTCCGAAGTCAACCGCCTCCTCGGGACGAAACTCCACCGGACCATGTCGTACCATCCGCAGGCAAACGGTCTGGTGGAACGGTTCCACCGCTCCCTCAAGGCGTCCCTGAGGGCCCGACTAACCGGCCCCAACTGGGTGGATGAACTGCCCTGGGCCCTTCTCGGCAACCGGACCGCCCCAAAGGAAGACCTGAACTGCTCCTCGGCTGAGTTGGTGTACGGCTCACCACTAACGGTGCCCGGTGACTTCGTCGCCTCGCCAACCAATCCACCGGAATCCACAGCCTTCCTTCAGGACCTCCACAAACACGCGAGGCAGTTCGTGCCGACACCAACTTCGCGACACGGGAAACCCGGCTCATCTGTGCCTCCTCAGCTCAGTACAAGCGAGTATGTCTTTGTGCGTACTGATGCACACTGCGGCCCCTTACAGCGGCCCTACACTGGGCCGTATAAAGTAGCGGAACGGGGGCCCAAAACATTCATCGTCGAGGTGGGTGGTCGGCGCGAAACTATATCCGTCGACAGACTAAAACCGGCTCACCTCGCGATCGACCAGCCCGTTGCAGTGGCCGTCCCGCCACGCCGTGGTCGACCATCCACTGCCAGTACCACCCCGGCTGAACCTTCTACTCCCTCACCCCACCTAGCGGAAACTCCGTCCGAACTCCCCGTAACTACTCGAAGTGGGCGGGAAATCCGACAGCCGAAGTATTTTTTTTAATCACGGTTCTGGGGGGAGTAGTGTAGCGGTAACAGATATCGAACCTCCTGGTGTCAACATAGTACATGTTCCTGACTGTAATATATTACTTTGAAATGATGTGAGTCGCGCTAATGCGAGAATCGCGCTCACTACAGCCCTTTAATTAATTATCTCGCCCTTGAATTATTATTGTCGCACTTGATTTATTTATGGCAGCACTCTTGAATTATTTATATCGGTCTTGATTCCCATTTACTTGGTCTTCATTCATTGTTCAAAGGAATTTCTACCATTATAATCAACCAATCAGAATCAGCTACACAGTAGTGCAGTGAGAATACACTACACTAATGTATGCAGTGCATGGTACCGGTAACGATTTGAATTAATCACCTGAGTACAAAGGACTATGCTAACCAGTACTGCTAGCCCATTGTCAGTAAATTCTTCATTGTTTTGTATTTGGGTTAGGCCTACTGGGTTTATTGGATTTGTTATTAGGTCATTAGTATTAGGTACCATTGTTGTGCCGTTTGTGACTTGTGTTTATAATAACCCTACCAGACCTATAGTAGAGCAGTCCTTGCCTTACAATTAAGTGCCTCAGGCCTACTAACTATAACAGTAAGGCAGTATATGTAGTAAGTAAGTAACTGAGTACCGGTATGAAAGAGGATGGAAGAGGAATTTTTGAGGGACATTTTGGCTGTTGTTGACAAGTTAATAAAGGACTATAATAACCAAAAAATATCTAAAAAAACTAAATAAACTATAGGTCTGGTAGGGTTATTATAAACACAAGTCACAAACGACGCAACAATGGTACCTAATACTAATGACCTAATAACAAATCTAATAAACCCAGTAGGCCTAACCCAAATACAAAACAAAGAAGAATTCACTGACAATGGGCTATCAGTACTGGTTAGCATAGTCCTTTGTACTCAGGTGATTAATTCAAATACTGTGTAGCTGATTCTGATTGGTTGATTATAATGGTAGAAATTCCTTCGACCAATGAATCAAGACCAAGTAAATGGGAATCAAGACCGATATAAATAATTCAAGAGCGCCGCCATAAATAAATCAAGTGCGTCAATAATATATTCAAAATCGACATTAATAAATCAAGACCAACATATAAATAAATCAAGAGGGACATAAATAAGTTCAAGGCCGATGTAAATAAATTCAAGACCGACATAATTAATCAAGAATAAAAATACCATATGTATGCCATAGGCACCCACATCGAAAAGTAGAAATCCAATAGCAACGCCGTTTTTTTTTCAAAAGATGTGCCATTAAATTTGGCTAATATTCTTAAAAAATTGGGCAGGTACATACTGTGGTTGCATAGATAGATTACAGCAATTAAATATATAGAATAGATACAGCAATTAAAAACTAAGGGGGGCCGATTCGCCCCCCCCCCCACCCCCCCCCCCCCAGTGGTAATAGGGTTAACCCTTCGAGACCATTTGGTCCAAAGTAAAGAGTTACATGAAAGTCAACATGGGAATTCCACTGATTCCAGGCCCTGACACCTTAGCTGAACAGCGACTGCCGTATTTGTGGGAGTAGTGGGTATTGCACAATCCACTATTGTTGGTGGTGACTGCACAATGGCTGCGCAACATACCATAACTTTCCACACCAGCATGATGAACTTAGAGGATGTCCACATTGGTCGTTAAGCGTAGCAGCAGCTGTGTGATACTGGATACAGTACAACAGTAGGCTACCAAATGTCATCAAATCAAATTATCCCACTATCCCATAATTACAGTATTAGCATTATGATATTTATTCGTTATTTTAATTTTAATTAGTTATTTTACATTTTAATTAGTTATTTTAATTTTAAGTAGTTATTTTAATTTTAATTAGTTATTTAAATTTTATTTAGTTAATTTAATTTTAATTACATATTTTAAGTGGAATGCATAAAGAGGCCGCTTAAAGCTGTAGTGCATAGTGACACACTATACTAGAACCAATATTAGAAGTTATAATGATCATTAAAAGTGACTTAAAGCTACGAAGTCCAAAAAACGTAGAGGGTTGACTCCATGGCGATATATTACCCTAATTAGATTCTAGAAATATATTATTTCGTATTATTTAATGTTTTTATTTCGGTATCTTACACATGCAAGTTTATTTTTTATTATGTCAGTGCATTTGATGTTGATGCTTGACAACATAACGCAAATGCAGTTAAATTGTGAGCGCGTATTAAGAAGTAAAGACAACCCATTTGAGGTTTTCAGTGACAAAGAACTTATCCAAAGGTTTCGGTTTGATAAATCAGCTATTATAGACATTTCAAATATCATTCGCGAAGATTTTAAGAGATATGATTAATTAATACATAATTCATATTTATTTATTAATTCAACTTTTTACTTTTATTATATTATTTATTGACGCGTGGGTGTTCTAACGCATTCCACTAGACAGGCTCGTTCTTTGTCATTCCATGCTGGCTTTCTATTTCTCTTCGCCATCTTAATGTCTAAGTTAGTATGTAGTATAATGAGAGTCTCATTCGTATATTTAGGCAAGTCAATCTAGCATAATCGAGCATAATCATAGCAGCATCTAGCATAATCTAGCATATTGCTGCAGTCCAGCAACCTACCCCTGTATACAGTATATACATTAGACTTTGAAATTGTATTTTCATTTTATTTCATTTCATAAACCTCTGGACGAACCGGTAGTATATTATAATATAATATATCGAACCGGTATTATATTATAATTCACTATTGTGGGCGGTGATTGCACAATGGTTGAGCAACATACAAAAACTTCCCATGCCAACATTATGAACTTAGATGATTTTTACGTCGGTTGTTAAGTACCGCTGACTACTATATAACGAATATAATCATCTATGTGTCTATAATAATAATCTGTGTAATCTATTGATAGTCCACGCTCTGAGCCCACCTTGATTGTCCTTCAGCGAAGTTCAAAGAAGCAGCAGCTGTGATACTGTACTGAATTGTCAAATCCGTAATCCAGTAATCCACACAGTAACCCTCAAACACTATGCCTATCACATAATTACATTGTCGTTCGTTTTGGTATTAGGTTATGTCTAATGTGCATAAGAGGACATTTAAACCTGTAGTGCATAGTGACCCTACACACACTTCTGACAAGCTTTCTTGTAGGGCAGTAGCTAATACCTTAGATAATGCGTAGATAAAAAGTTGATAATGTGTATATAATGGAATTCTATAATGGGTAGCAGTGTAACTGTAACATATGACATAATGACACTGGTAGGGCCTATGCATGCAATAACTGACTTTAACTCTGATCGAGTTGTATGGCTATTCCATGGCATTCCAATTTCTAAACAACTATCATATTTCACCCAATGACCAATGATTACAATTCTTAATCATAGTAAAAATTAATATTACAAGCGCGAATTGAAGAAATGCCATTATTAAATAAGTGGAACGTTTCGATTTAATACATAAATCATCTTCAGCCAAATATAACAGTAAAGTACAAAAAGTTTCAACTAAGTAATAAGATAAGATGAACTTGTAGAAGGTTAGTAAAATTATAATAAAATATTATGTAAGTAAAATATTGATTGCACAGTACCAACAACAAAATCAGAGATTTGTAGGCCAAGGTACAAACAGTATAATACAGTATGTAAGACTTAATGGCACAATTCAATTCAATCATTTATTTATTTGCAATCACTTCTGCATTGCATACAGATGAAATTAAACATTAAAATATTATCAGTTTTATTATGTACGAATTTATTATGTATGAAGTGATATCGCAGGACGCCACCAATTCGCATGCGAGTACAGTGGTGGTGATGTTGAAGGTGATGTTATGAAGTGAAGTGATTCATCCACCCTGTCGGAAACAATGTTATCCCACTACATTAATGATAGAAACCAACCCCCACCATACCCCCGCCCTGCCAGTTTGCTGCTATCCGAGACTGTCCAAACACTAATAAAGATAAGGGAACCTACATATTTAAGACAATATATCTGTATATTTTATATTTATCTATATATGGTTCATTCTACAAAAAATTAGCCAAATTTTGTCAAAATATTTTTCTTGTAGAATGAACCTTATGTATATATATAAATAGTTATAAAAATATAAATGTTTGTAACGTGAAAACTCATTTTAAACAGCAAGGTAAATTGGATTTTCATGCCTAAATAATTTATCTTGCAATTTGCGTTTAAATACGGTTTTTCACTTTATTTCAACTATATTTTGAGGTAGTTTGTTCCATAGAATGCCACTGCTATATATGCCAGTGATGCCTGTCTGACAAACATATTTTTCTGTGCCACAAAAAATGTTTTTTTCTGGCCGATTGTGTCCCATTATGGGACACGATCGGCCAGAAAAAACATAGACATGTATATAAAAAATAGTGGCAAAAAGTTCTGTCCTATCGTATTTGTAAAATACAGAGTGCATAAACATTCCTAATTGAAGTCGGTAAAGATGCAGTGTGGGTAGAATATTTAATTTCTTATAAATCAGGAAAGAATGACTCTCTTTATCAGTATATGTAATACACCAGAGTATTTTATGTACTTTAACCTGGACTTTCTTTATATGACTTTTTCGTGCGCGTCCCCAGACTATCAGGCAATATTGTATTTAAGGATTAATTAAAGAGTAGTACAGCAACTTTATAATAGTTAGTTTATAAAAAATTCCAGACAACTTTGAAATTTTATTTCACTAGGCGCTTTCCATGACATTTTTTCATCTATTATAATCCTTAAATACTTTATTTTTTTAACCTTGTTAAGCTGGCTGTTTCCTACATGAATATAATTTGGGGAGCTGCGATTTGAAAAATTGATATATTCAGTTTTTTTCTACATTTAGTGTTAATTTGTTAGTACAACCATTCTTGGATCTTAGATAATTCATAATTTGTTTCATTGAAAATAATATCGGGAACCTTATGTCGGGCAATAAAACTAGTGTCATCAGCAAATAATGTTGACCCCATTTTCGTAACATATGGTAGGTCATTAACATAAAGCAAAAACAATAAAGGGCCTAGCAAAGCTACCTCGGGGTACCCCTGATGTTATAGTAACAATGTCCAATTTAAATCCGTTAGTTCCGTTCCGAGTTAGAGTTCCGTTAGTTAAATAATCTTTTATGAGGTCAAGAGGTTTACCTCTTACACCATTTAAATGTAATTTATCCAACAGAACGACCATGGCGCGCCATGGTCAATCCTATCAAATACCATATCCTAATACTTACTTATATCCATATGTACAGCTCAGACTGACTCACCGTTGTCGATGATGGCATCACTAATTTGATCTGTTACTGTTAGTAACGCATGAAAAGTACTCATGTTTTTTCTAAAACCAAATTGATGATTAGTAAAAATATTATTTTGCGAAGTAAAAGAGGCTAGCTGGCCATGAAGTATTTTCTCATAAATCTTACTAAAGATCGGAAGGACAGATATCAGATGGAAATTGCTCGGCTCCAAAGGGCCATCAGCTTTGTAAATTGGTGTTACCCTGGCCTGCTTAAGATAATCCGGGAACTTACCAGACCACCACGTCTGATTAATTAAGTCACATAAGTAAAATTATATTATAAATTGGCCCCTAATTTTACAAGATTTGGAGGAAAAGTATCATTTGTGGATATAATAGACTCATGTAATTGCCGCAAATGATACTCGACTTCAACTGGAGATGTTTCAATTAAAGCAAAGGATTCAACTGGTGATTTAATACTCTTAATTAACTTTACAGGACATTTTTTACACGGTGGCAGCTTTGAAACAAAATTTGGAGCGATTGTAGAAAAAAAATTGTTAAATCTGTATGCAATTGTTCCAGGGTTATCAGTGATCACTTTATTGTTATTTTCAGTAAGACGCATACATACACTTGGGGGAATTTCGTGATTTATTTTTAGCTATTGCCATAATAATAATTTTACAGGTCCTTCACATGTTCGTTGCCACAAGTGGCAAACGCATTATCTTAATATTGACACTCTGCTTCCCTTTTGAATTTTTGGTTTTTTGATATTTGATTTTGGGTTTTGAATTAATGGTGAATTCTTTCAATTTCACATGTGCATTAACCTTATTAACCCCCCGTGGGTGGGGGGTTGGGGGCGGTCAATATGACCCCCACCCCGTGGTTTTTTTGTTATAACTCTGAAAGAAACGCAGTGGGGAATCTGAAATTTTGTGACTTTTCCTAAAAATCTATTGTCTTCCTAATATTGAAAACAGTTTTCAAAAATATTGGGAATTTTTAACCCTACTTTTGGCAATTTTTTTGAGGCGTTTTTTGAAAATTACATTTCATTAAATATGATTTGTATCATCTCTATTTTTGATTTACATCGGTTTTTTGGTGTTTGCAATTAGATGGAATTCATCTAAAAAATTTACAAATTTCAAACTTGTTTTTTTCGGTGGGTGGCAATTTTCAATTATGTGAAATATGTCAAATGTGTAAATTGATTGTTTGAACCTGTTTTTAGCAATAGGGTTTTTTGGGGCTCTGATTTCGATGGAATATATACGAGTTGCACCAGGAGTATCAAACTTGTATTTTTTAGCGCGGTGTGCAAAATTTGGTGCTAACACGAAATTTTGAAAATCTATTCAACACTAGACATCTCAAACTTGTATTTTTCGGAAGTGGGTGCAAAATTTGGGTAAAATTGTTGTCACAGTAACAAATTTTTGAAAATAAGCAAATTGATCAATCGATAGTATCATCTTTTTTTTTGCCTTATACCGGTTTATAGGGGTCCTGAATCCGATGGAATCAATAAAAACCGCACTGGACATATCAAACTTATACTTTTTGGTGATGGGTACGAAATTTGTGCTAGCACCAAAATTTGCCGTATTACACCGAAAAATACAATTAGCAATGATCTGGCAAATGCAAATTAGAAATGTATTTCATTAGAATCTGCGCCCCAGAAAACCTAAAAATATGAATTTATAGCATTAAAAATGAATTAAAAATTTTCTGTTCAAACTGAAAAGTGCTGGTTACTTGATTTTTCCTTAATTTTTTGCCTAAGTGAGGACTAAGACAGCAATTTATAGTAATCAGATCATTTTTAAACACTTTCCAATGGATTTTGCGCCCGAGAGAACCTGTATTGTATATGTGAAAAACAATTAGCCGAAAATTATAACTTTCAAATTTTATGAAAATTGTTCACTACTTGTAATTTTGCTGCAGCAAAATAACTACCCCAGTACTTTTTTTCGAAATTTTTTTTTCGGTCTTATTTGGACTAGTGAGATCTATGTACAAACAAAAAATCAAACGTTTTTGTTAAAATTTGTAGATTTTAGAGGGATGGGTCAAATGACCCATCCCAGTATTTGTGCAACATTTTATAGCCCGGTACTAATAGGGTTAAGCATTGCATATTTTTTGTAAGTCCCTATAAAAAAAACCTCACATTTTTGATTTTGGGGGACATTGTTGCGGTGTTATATGGATGGGTGTTATACGGGTGTTATATGTCCAAATACACGGATTGGCTAAATCATGCAAAAAGTGAAATTCATTAAAGTCGCTAAAGTTAAAAATAAAACGTTTTTTCTATGGTGAAGTAATTGCCAACATCTTTCAGAATTCCAAAGATTGGTAAGTGAAGTGATCCGCTGTACCAACCTCAGTTAGAAAAGTCCCACTATCTACTACTCTATCGTATACATTGTTTCTAAAATGGTCTATTAGTGTTTTATAATTTTTAAATATGTGTCGGTTTTTTATATGCTGTTTATAGCCACTAGCTGATAGCATGTTTAAATATTTCCTAATGTATTCAGTCTGGTTAGTGAGATCAATGTTCATATCGCCACATATAATAACGTCACATTTCTCATTATTTAAGTCGCCAATTTTGGATTCAAGTGCACTGACAAATGTCTCGTAATCTACCGAACCAGGTCTATAAATACAGCCAACAATTAGTTTATTTGATAAATTAGATTATGACAAATTAAATTATGATAAATTTATTTTTGGGACCTCAATCCATCCATACACTTTCGACTCCTCCTGTAACGTTTAACTTAAGGTCTGTTCTCTCAGTATAAACCAGTCCATCTTTAACGTAAATCGCAGCCCCTTCTTTACCCGATGTTGTATTATTTTAAAATCAACTACTGGTGCATTATAACTTTCGGAACCTAGGAGATTTGTGCTACTGTCATTTATTAAAAATAGTTCAGTAAAAGCTAATAAAGTATATGTGTGATTAACGCCAGATAAGATTTCATTTATTGCACTAAAGTTTTTTTGAAAGACTCCTACAATTTGAATGAAAAATTGATGTCTCTTGCGTTGGTTATAGATTCTTTGTGAAATTTATTATTAATAGAATATAAATCATAATAACCACCATCAACAGACGGATAAATTATATTACAATCTGGGTCTATATCGGCAAAAATTGTATTGTCTGAATCACAAAAGACTGATTCCCCTATGTTACTATCAAAAATATCTTCATCAGCGTCTGATACTCCACTAATAATGGAAAAATATTTTTACTGCAATATCAGGACCATAACTCATTACATTGTTTTGCGTCCAAGAATCCGTTTAGATCCAAAAAGTTTTGAAAATAATATTGGAAATGAAAATAATTTTTGCACAGTGTGCAACTAAAAGCGTGATCCCGTCTGTCTAAGTCTGTATAGTATACCCAACAGGAAGGAGACACAGAAGAGAGTGAAATCTGAGACATGGATGTAATGAAACAGCAGAGTTAAATGAGTGTCCGAAAGTGATAAGGATGAAAATGTATAATCCGTGACCTTTTATAACCGAATCTAGCTATCTACACACAGCAGAGTACAGTACATAGAACATCTAAGGGTATAAGTTTTAATAAAAATGGTGAGTGATTATTAGATGAGTAACAACAATTATTATGTAATTGTTATTATATCAATCTTTCTCTATTTATAGTACACACTACACACTATAGCCATAAAATCGGATGGAAAGAAACTGAAAATTAAGAAACTTAGTTTGAAGATATGGATCCCTTTAAATATGAATTGGATATCATATGTGAAAGGGTAAATCTCTAAAGTATTTCAGTAAGCGTTAGTTTGTAGGCCTAGTAACCAATAATAATTTGGTGCTGCTAGTTCCAACAGAACTTTCAGAAGTCTCTCCACCGGGAATATCCATTTCGGTAAGATCATCCAATATGTTATCGTTAATCCAAGACCCAATAACTTCTAGATGTAGTCGCACGAGTCAATGGTCTAATCGAGTTGGTGGATTGGTCATTCCTTTGTATCTTGTGTTTGGTCAAAGCTTTCACGTACGGTCCAGGTCCACCATTGCCAATTACAATAATTTTTATCAGGCCAAGCTTCGCTATAAATTGGTTCCGACCTACTGTCCTCTTTGATGCGAACACAGACCACCCCATTCATTGGTAGGTTGAGTGAAGCTTCCTATTCCGCTTTAATGTGAAACTATACAGTAGAGGCAACCCAAATCCCCCCCTGTTAAATCTATTTTTGGTATGGCACCACACAAACTCTAAGGTTGAACTCACTGTAACTGGAATTCCGGACAAAGCTTGGACAACAATTTCCAGTTAATACTGGAATATAAATTTATTCACGAATTGTAATACTACATATTATGTTATATTACAGATATGTATTTATTAAGATATATATTCTGTAATATATATCATAATAGTTTATATATTGCATGAAGAAAAATAATCATATAATACAATATTTTAAAATCCTCCAAATTCATAATTAGATTTATCCACCTTCACCCCAATTTTGGAAGATAGTTTAGCAGCACCACTCTTCCACATTATCTTTATATTCTTCTTAGCTATGTGTTAAGACATGGTACCAGTGTCTTCTTCAAGTTCAAGTTTCCTCAGAATTAATTGTTCAGCTGATGAACCGCGGTTGTGTTCCAATACTGTGTAGGCAACATCGAACTTGAGTGTATCCAAACCGATGAATTTATCCTTTGTACATCCGGTCCAGAGCCATGAATGAAGAGATTCATTTCTATTTTGTGTTGACCCAGGTATACAGCGAGTTATTAGCTCATCTGTTGTAAGCTGTTGATATCATGGGAGTATAAATTTCAAGTCACATGGTTTTAGCATAGTAGGCGCCTTATATGTGCTATTCCCGTTTTTATATTTACACCACTTTCCTGCGGGACAGTTATGATGTTGTTTTTTTAACATACTTATCATAGTTACAGTAGTGATGAACGGCTGCTATTTCCTTTCGTATCATTGAGATTAATTTTATTTTTTATTAGTAGATATTTCCTGAAGATTTACTCCTTTTATGTTGCTCACTATAGTATTGCGATAGTAGGATTGCATCTTTTTGCATCTAACGAGCGTCAACCCACCTTTACCACCAAGTTTATTGGCATTGCAAATCTTAGTCAATTCTGCATAAACTCGTTTCGCAACATGATTTAGACACTCCAGTTTTTCAATAGTAACTTTTTCGGCTGCATATTGATCAGAGTCTTGGACACTGTTTACAACACTACTATCACCATCAGAGATTACCTGAGAATATATCAAATTATTATTTTTTATCGTTGGAAAAGTTTTACTGCAAGATGCGGTTCCATTGAACCACTGGTTCCATGGAAGTTTATTCCAGTCATGGTCCTTCGTATTATCAGATGAACCAACCATCTGTATCAATCACATCAGATTCACTCGAATCTCTGGATAGCTCCATATTTTCTGATAACAAAGTTTGGTCAGTACCGGTATTTTCAACAACAGTTCCAGTATATGGTATTCTGGAACTTTACTTTACACTGTACTTTACTTTACATTACAATACTTAGAACAAACATCAATGTCGAGAACATAACCAGTTTCTTCAGAAATTATGAAAGCAGCCACATAAAGATATTGATGCCCACATCGTATCCAAGTTCCATCAAATGAAACAGTGATATTTCGACTCTTCTCCATAATAGCACAGTTACTAACATTGGCACATCCTATATCAACAGGCACCTCAGAAATATTTTTCACATGTTTCATCCATGGTCGCTTACCAACTGGTGAAGGCAAACTCATTACCAGCGGAAACGTTTTGCCCGCCCTTGAGTTATCCCAACAGACAGCCAAGCCAACACGGACCGGAGGTTTATATCTGAAGAATGTGGAACTCAAACAACTGGACTGCATTCCTGCGACACTTCCGAACTAGTCTTTACAGTTTTCGTCCAGCTGCAAGATTTGCAAACTGCTTGACATGTGGTAGAATATTCACTACATGTTTGAGAAACAGACATCAGTTGCACGACAACTATTGTGACACTCTATTAATAAGGCTTTGCTGTGACATAAATGTATATCCACCGAAATTCCCTTGTGTAGGTAAAACCTGGAAATTGGTTGATATCTCTGTTGGTTTTCTTTCTTTTAGAAATATTTTTACAACGTTCTCTAAATCGTTTTCCAATAAAACCAGCCCGTTTTCGTTTATCATGCTTATCATGCTTTATCAGCATTTCTTGCAGAAAACAGTACTGGTAAGCCTACTGATGTACAGTCCTTATATAGCTTATAACAATTATGGTTTAATTTTACTTTCATTTGTAATTTGAATTTCCCTCCTAATTAAAAATACAAAAGAAATGACTAATTCTCAGTTATAATCACAGTGAAAATATGGATAATGTTCGGGAAAAAATGGAAAAATCTACAGACATTTTCAGAGTAAGGTTCACATGATCGGTTACAACTTTTGAACTACATTACCTATTTACAAACGGTTTAATGTTTTGAAATCCTCATAAAATTCAGATCTAAATCTGATTGAAATTGAAAAATCTATTTTTTTTGGAATTAGTCAACCCCCCCCCCCCCCCCCCCCCCCTTAATGAATTCCTATCAATATTGTCACTGTTAACCCTAGTGTTAAATTATTCTTTATCAATAAGGTTATTCATGTGAATCAGTGGTATGTAATGAGAGTGACCATGTTTTGGAATGCCTCAGGTTTTAAGGTAATACCAATAATACATCCCTACTCTTGCCATACCTCTTGAACGTTGTTTCAATGAAATTATCAGACCAAATACAATTTCATACCTTCAGCCTTGTTTATGTCTCATGACATGCTCACCTTTTACAAACTTCAAAACTTAGGTAAATTCTAAATTTCAGGAAATATGAACAATATTGTGCGCAGTTAATGTGCGCAGCTGCAAAAAATATGGAATCATAACATGAATCGCTTCCAAGTGCAAGTACAAATCAGCCTCCCATTCTGCCCACACAAACACATCATGTGAATACTAGGAATACATCCACCCATAGCTCACATTTCCGGATATAGTTATAAAGTAATTGGATATAATATTTATAGATGAAGCACTTCTGCAAAAATGTGCATAGCTTATGCATGTTCTGTGGAAACTTTTTCTCAGATAACACCTTTGAAACACTGCTAAATACACATGATAGTACTTTCATCCATTAAACATGCTATGGATTAATGGATCCAATGAAACTCATTACCACCCCCCCCCCCCCCCTCCCTCAATCAAGTACAACATTGTTACTGATCAGGATAATACCAAATGACATTTAAAGCAATTTTTACAGTAAATATATTTACAGTAAATACTGTGTATTCTTGTTCTGCAGCTTTTGTGCACCTCTGAGCTACAGTCAATGCAATCATCATATAGTTAAGATCAGCTGGATTTAAAATTAATGAGTTTCTAAAGATTTTATCAAGGTTTATATTTTAACTATGTGAATGATTCGTTTCTCCCAATTCCTAATACCAATAATATATTTCTGTCAATTTCCAAATGTTTTCTTTATTATCATCTTAGTAGGTAACTACTAAATCAAAATCGTGGTCCTTTATTAATGACTTATCTGTAACTACTGATGATATACAATATTTTTTGAACTTGTAAAGGTTTTCATGCAATCATTATGATATCTTCCTTTGACTGCATGTAAAACGAATTTATTCGAAGCTCTACCTCTAACCCGCAATTATCAGTCCTCTGATTTCAAATTTTTCATTTATATTGAATGAAACAAATGAGCTTTACGTCATCTTTCTGGATGTTTTTCTTATCTTTTCCATGACACATACAAATCCGCATGAATGCACTCATTGTCAAATACAAATTGTATGTTTTGTTTGTGTCTTTCTTCTTTTACCATGCCAATCGCCATTAAATGGACAATTCAACACACTGTATAAGAAACTATGACTATATCAACTTTCTAGAACAAGTTAATCACATTTCCATGTCATTGGTGCATAGACCTGGAAACTCACTAGCTATTCCATGAAGAAAACATTAAACGTGAGTAAAATCATAACCACTAATCATCATAGGCGAGGTGAACTATGATATATGTTATAAGATATGATATAAGAACTATGATAACTGTCACATATTATTTTCACATACTCTGTTATATTTCTCACATATATAGTTTATATCACATATATACTTTTTGCAAACTCACTGACTATACAGATTTGCTGTAGGCCATAGGCCGCCTAACCGGAACCATGAAAACCTCCGTACTTTTATATATATATATAAATAAAATATGGTTTGTCCATAATGTAGTTTGTACCTTCCAGTACTGCTGTTGTACTTTCAGATATTTATAGGTACCTATTGGAGTGGGCTGATCCCTTCGTCCATTACTAGATTCTGGTCCTATATTGAACTGATAACCACTAACAAATATTTTGAACTGATATTGTTAAACGTATTTGTAATGATTGTAAATTCATATTATACGGTATTGCAATATATTGACATCTGAGCTGATATTAATATAACTATTTCAATGTGTAACTAATGAAACAACAATGGTACATTGTCCAATAGTACAACAATGGTAGCAGAGCATGGTTGCTTTTAATAGTCAGTCTGAAACTAACACCACTACTACCTGACTACTGCTCTAGGCCAGTAGGCTGATTCCTGGTACCGGTACGTTTCACTTAATAACAAACCAACTAGGCCTATGATTAATTCTGGGTCGGAGTCGGATGGAGAAGATCCTGCAGATGGTGCTGGTGCTGTTGGTGGTGTTGCCACTCGATCAACTTATGGAACAAATTATTTATTCACCATCTTATAAGGATCCACCCGAATTTGATCCGAAATACACAAATTATGAATTCTGGCGAAAGGAAGTTGAAGTTTGGAAGAGGATGACTGATCTTGGGAAGTAGGAATGTGCCTTGGCTGTAGTTGGTCGTCTGAAAGGTAAGGCAAAAGAATGAGCACTTGATATTGATATTGATGAACTCGAACATGATGATGGAATGGACAGATTGATTCTTGTTTTGGATGATATTTTCAAACAGGAACAAGATAAGGCTGCGTTTGAAACATTTACAAAATTTAAGAAGTTGAGCAGAGAAAGGAAAACCAGTCAATGAAGTCATTTATTTCAGATTTTGATAGACTCCTCAACCGGATGAAAATGTATAAACTCATAATTAACAGAGCCAGCTTTTACTGGAATAAATGAACAGGATGACGAAGTTAAGGAATGTCAGCAAACTGAAGAAGGATTATGGTCGATGCAATCAGGTAGGTGTTATAAAAACGCAGTAGGCCAATACAAACCGAATTTTTCAACCCCTACCGGTACACCTCAACAGTTTAACAATTCCTCTCGTGGCCCATGTCGGATATGTCAATCAACTTTGCACTGGGCTGATCGATGTCCACATAAAAACCGTGCACGGTGTCAAATGTGTAATTCATTCCTTCATTTGATGCATACTTGTCCCCATAAAAGTACAAGTAGGCCTAATACAACATGGTCTAGTCATTGTAAATAGTGTACTGAGCATACTCAACCAGGAGATATTGATGACCTTGGATTGATTAATGATACTGAAAATGAGGAAGTCTACCAAGCTGTACAAAAAATGTTGCCTGCTGAACCATCTATTCCCTTTATCATTGTAGATACAGGGTGTACAAAAACAGTAGCTGGATAAGAATGGCTACATAAGTTACATAACGTACATACATACATATGATACAGTTACATAACATATATTGATCTAAGTATTTCAAATTTTGAACAGCTTTATTCAAATACAGTATTTCTATTTGGAGGAGGTTGTGAGGCTGAGGAGGATTTGGGAAGGGTCTATTTTTAGTGTTATTATTCCAATTCAATTAGGAGAAATGAGTTACAAAATATTTGTTGATATTATACCCTGCAATCTTTTATTATCCCATTACACACTACTGAAATTGAATGCAGTCATATATATAGCCCAGAACATTATAGTGATTTAAAACAGAATAGAATAAGTATTGCGATTCTAAACAACATTATATTTCAATTAATTCAACGTTTCGACGAAATACATTCATCATCATCAGCCAAATAAACAGTGTAAACTAACAAAATATAAAGTACTTTACGAAATAAACATACTGTAAAAAAGTAATAATTAATTATTTAATGTAGTAAATATGAAACAAAGTTATTATGATCCTAGAATTGTGTAAATAAGACAAAACAACAAGTAGGTCGTCAGTCTGTAACATGCGATAAATACTGAAATGTACAAAATGTAAGCAGTAAGGTGAACCGGTACGTGTGAGAGCAGTAGTGCTGGTGGGCGGGGGGCGGGGGTCACCTTTAAAATAGAAATAACGGGAAGGACGTGCCTTGGATGTTTAGTGAGAGGGTTTTTGTCTGCCAATTGTGATGCTTTCTTTAATTAGAAGGTCATAATTACTTTGTGCCTTGCCTATTATTTTAAAATCATTGTAATTATATTTGTGGTCATACTCTATAGCGTGATCCCGTATTGCAGAATGTTGTGGGTTGGCCACAGGATTTCCCGTTCTTGGTGAGACTCCCAGGTGGTCACAGACTCGTGTCTTAAAATGTCGCTCGGTTTTACCGATGTAGACAGCATTACAGCTGGCACACTTGAATTTGTACAAGACAACGGGTCTCAGCGCGGCTGGAAATCTGTCCTTGAACGGGAAGTGGGTGCCTAGTCTGATGTGGGGTTTGAAAATTATCTTGAAGTCTATTTGCGGGTAGGCATGAGAAATCAGTTTAAGTTTGTGGTTGATTTGTATGTAGCCTAAGTAAGGTAGGACTAAGTAGATTGGTTTTTTGGCAACCGAAGGTATTTTGGGACAGGCTGGCCCCCCTAGTCTTGAGGTGACCCTGTGAATGACGGACCAGATAAGTTCACTGGGAAACCCGTTAAGGGGCAGAATGTCATGTAGTTTATGCAAACAATTAATAACAATTAATAACAATAAACAATTATCGAAATTTTTCATGACTTTTGGGTTTTTATATTTGGACAACCCAGAAGGGTACTATCTGATAATGGAAAAGAATTCACTAGTAATATTTTTACTGAAATGTATGAAAAGTTGAATATTACTAATAAATCCACAGTACCATATTGTCCATTATAGTGATTGATGGGTACAATTGTGAGCTTAAGGAACATGGGGGCCATTCAGTCATTTTTGTATCTAGAAATGAAGAACCAGTAATGTCATACCTTACTCATGCTGAAGTTGATAAAATACACCGACAGTTTGGCCATGCTGGGTTTGCCACATTACACAAGATGATCTCTCAATCAGGCATTGAGTGTGATAAGAAAATTATCCAAGATGTAATATCAAAATGCTCTTCCTGTCATTTGGTTTCGAGACCTCCAATGAGACCCATAGTTTCCATACCATTGTCCCCTGTTATTGATTTATTCAGCCGTTATAGTGTAGCAGCACCAATTAAGGATAAGCAGTCCGAAACAATTATCGAAATTTTTCTTGATTTTTGGGTTTTTATATTTGGACAATCCAGAAGGGTACTATCTGATAATGGAAAAGAATTCACTAGTAATATTTTTACTGAAATGTATGAAAAGTTGAATATTACTAATAAATCCACAGTACCATATTGTCCATTTTCAAATGGAATTGTTGAGTGACATAATTCTATAGTGAAGTCTATATTTAGGAAACTTAAATTGGATGAACCAAACTTAAATAATTGTTGACTTTTTCGAATGATAAATATTGCTAAGAATTCTTGGCCTGATGCTGATGGGTACTCTCCTCATCATATTGAGTTCACCACTCAATGGCTGAAGTAAATGTTCTATTGAGATGTTGTTGGCCACTACTATGATAAAATTGGCAAGGAAGTCACGGATCTTGTTGGTGTGGATAGATGGGTATCCATACACCTGTGGGACATGGCAAAACATGGTTTATTAAACATTGTGTCCCATAGGCATAAGCTTTGGTAACCAACTGTAAATAACTCAAAAAATAACTCGAAATACTCACATTCTGTAGAGTATTCCCATTATTTGATCATAATACCTAAATGTATTAATTAGGGTCATTCTCACATGTGGTAATTTCCCCAAGCTTTGGTTTTTGTCCCCTATTGCCAGAAATTCCTTTTCGTGGTGCCTTTGTGTAACTTCACCTTAACCCTATTTTTTAGATTTTCCACCTTCTTTCTCACTTGCTCTTCCATTATTAGCACACCATGGCTCCGTACTCTCGTCTGATATCTTTGATGGTGCGCTTCTTTTTTAGATTTGTCAGTGCCTGTGATTTATCTAGACATACTTGGTATATTTTTTTAAAAAATTATACTAATTGGCACATATCATTTGCCCCAGTCATAGTTTGAGTACTTCGTACTGGTATAAGTTAAACGACTGTATTATTATATGTAATTTTAATGAATATATTACCGATGATTGGATGAAGTGAAAGTGAAGTGTTAATTTATTCAATCGAATTTTAAGAGTTTAAATTTCATAGAACTGTTCACTTGTGTAAGTATTTACTTGTTTATATTCAAACCACCAACCAAGTATGCTATTTAATTTAACTGTAACTACTGAACAATTTAATAATAACTTAATTTGTTTTTTATACCAGTAGGCCTATTTGATATTTTTCTTCAAGATTTTTGGCTGATATTGGATATGTCAATCTCTGGGTCTGGACGTCCTTGTGTCTCCAAGGATCATGTCAAGGCAATTATCTCTGAGTTTGAGGAAGTTGGTGGCTTCCAGTACCATATGATATGCATATCCATACCATATGAACTACTTCGGCCCTTTTATCCCAATTCTTGGTCCAGGATCCAGGGAGTTTGTACATGCAATGGATGGCGCTCTTGATAATTTTTTTTCAAAATATCCCTTTAGGAGCTGCATAGTTGTATTAAAAACTAAATATAATAATACTGCTCTTATATTTTGAAAAAGAAATTAAATATCCTATACCATACCATTACAGTAGCACACAGTGCATACAATGCAAAATGTACTGAACATTCATAATGTACATGTACAATGTATATACACTGTACTGTTGTAATAAGTATACACCAATATGTGAATACTGTAAGTCACGTGACGCTGTGACGCAGTTGGCTTAACACACCCACTTTTGTATTGTAGCAATTAATACCACACACTACATACTGCAAATAACAAATGGATTAAGATAAATAAAATAAATGTGACTGGAATTATCTAAGACTAGCATTAAAGAATTTACTTTATGTTGATACAGTACAGAATAAAGGTATGAATTGATCGCGTACATGGGTCTATTTGATTTGGGTAATCATCAATATAGATAAATTGACTTAAATAAGTAATGCAGTCTAAAAGTAACATTGATATTTACTTTTTCGGCATTTGCGTTAGATTTTTGTACCAGAGTATAATTTTTCACGTAATTAGGGTGGATTTTCACAGGGTTTCAGGGTTCGGGACTAGCAGTAAAAAGCTTGTAAATACAACATATTTGATCAAACGGTGGTACTGTATTACCTGCCACATTTCGCCAGGTGATATAGATAATAAGGAAATGGTAGTATTTAGAGTACTACTACTATTCCTTTTGTATAATATTCCTGGCGAATTATAATAATAATGTAAAATAATCAATTATACGTGGATAAATATAGTTAATATAATATATTAATTAATATAAACTACAAGGATTATTACTGTGGTAATTGGCACATATTCACTCCTGGAGATGAAAGAGCAATAAGAAATTGTCTAACAAAAATATCTCACTACTTTTTTTCTAAGATAAAAAGCCTGTCTGGGATGAAAATGTCTGTGATGAAATGACCTTTTAGACGAAAAGTCCCCTGGAGACAAAAAGCCCATGGCGAAAGTTCTGGGGATGAAAAGTCCAAAGTCAAAATGCCCAATGATATGCCGTTGAGGTCAGGTCAGGTCCCCAGATCCTGCTACCACTATGGCAGTAATGTGGTACTACCTGTAGCTGCCAGCCCAGTAGGGCAGGCCCGATAAGCATAGCCTATTCATTATTTAGTTGATCAAGAGTGGGTTGGTACAGCCCCGTCAACTAAATAAGTCATTGAGGGCTATAGCGCCTAGGGCACCATTGAAGGCAAAGGCTTGATACGCATCTGCATTAGAGATGATACGCGCCCCGCCCTGTCTATACTGGATGCTCCTCTACCAGTGTTAGGTAACCTAACCCAGGAGGCACACTTGGTTCAGGGTGTAACAAAAGGACCCCTACAGTCGGCAGCAGGGCTGTAGGCCATGGATAGGCGGAAGGTAATCAACCAACGGCTAGACATGCTGACAAGGTTGGCGGGAAAGGTAATCAATCAACGGCGATCTACTGCGAAGACGCTTGTAGGAGTTGCGACCACAAGCGGTTTACTCCCGCAACTGAAAGTTGCCCGAGTTGTCCGAGTTCGCTCGACCTAGTAGTAGTAGTATGCCCATGCCATATGGAAGATCTATAGCTTTTATGACAATTATTGAAGATTTTCCTTCCTGAAAACTTTTAAGAATTTCAGATGTTCACAGTATCACAGCCATATCTCTAACTTAAGATACTGGCTGCAAAATAATGTGGCCTGGCCTAGTTTAGGCTAAAATAAGTCATAAACTTTGATTAAATTCTTATCTGCTCAATTTAAGACTGTGGTTCTATTAAGTATGGTACATATGTTGTTAATCAATTTTCAATCTATGAGTTGTTGAAGTGAGTGCATGTTATATAATATGAGAGAAATCGTTTTTTTAGTGATTGTAATAATATGGGTTTATACTATAATATCTCTCATTCTGCTCTATAGCACTGGAAATAAGTCATCAGACATATAAGTAATCCCCTAAAGAAAACAAAATGTTACTTTTACTTTTTAGACTTTGTTTAACAATTCTCATTATTTAGATTGTGAATTCAATGTTTTTCCTCCAAACATAGTCACGCCAATGGCATTTTTTTTTACTTTTACATTAGGACTCAGAAAAATCTAACTGCTATCAAGCACTGAGTAAAGATACGACATTGTAGTTTACTTTTTCTTATATACCTGTAGGATTCTGAATATATTTATGATATTTATGCTTTATTAAGATTATTAAAGATTGTAAGCACACAATGTTATTCTATTCTGAGATAATTGTAATAACTGTCTATATTTGTTATACTAAAGCATTTCCCATTGAAAATAAACTTATATTCAGATCTCAAAGTAACCATGATAAATTGGAGCCCTTGAGAAACAAGCTACCATATGCTACAGAAAAGTACACTGGAAAAGAGTTTGGATATAAGTTGGGGAATCATGCTAAAGATATTGTTCATTTCAGAAATATATTTAAACAATATAACATCATTGATTACCGACTAACCAGTGCTTGTACCTTACCGGAATGTTACATGTCAATAGAAGAACTAGCAACATCTAAAGGTTACCCATTCCAGAAACATTATGTCACAACAAAGGATGGATATATATTGGGTCTACATAGAATACCGCATGGTCGACATGAGGATGACTCAGGTAATGTGATAAAACCAGTTGTCTTCCTACAACATGGACTGCTGGATAGTTCTGCAACTTGGATGGTGAATACAGCCAATGAAAGTGCAGCATTTGTATTTGCTGATGCTGGATTTGATGTTTGGTTGGGTAATATGAGGGGCAACACTTATTCTCGAAATCATACCAGATTGTCACCAGACAAATATGAGTTCTGGAAGTTCACTTGGGATCAAATGGCTTCATTTGATCTCCCTGCTATGATTGATTACGTCACAGAAGTTACATCTCAGAAGGGCATCCATTATGTTGGCCACTCTCAAGGCACAATGACAATGTTTGCTGAGCTTCCTAATAATTCTAATCTTATGAATAGTATTAAATTATTTGTTGCCTTGGCTCCTGTTAGCAGAGTTGCTCACATGAAAGGACTTATGAGATTTCTAGCCCTTTCTGGGATTGGGATACCAATCATTGAGTTACTCAATGCATTTCATCATGGTGAGTTACTACCTAATGATGGAATTTTTGATATTCTTGGAATCTATTTTTGTGATCACAAATTTGAAGCTCTTTTGTGCGAAAATGTGATCTTTTCAATTGCAGGATACAATATTCACAACCTGAATCGTACAAGGATCCCTGTTTACCTGACTCGGTTACCAGCTGGAACATCTGTACAGAATATCGAACAGTATCTGCAACAGTTCAAGAGTGGAAAGTTCCAAGCCTATGATTATGGTAGCAAAGAAGCAAACATTGCGAATTATAACCAGTCAACACCACCACTCTACCATACTGATGATATCACAACGCCTATAGCACTATTCACTGGGGGTAACGATTGGTTGGCTGACCCACAAGATGTTGCCACTCTGATGCCTCACTTACATTCTGTAATCTTACACAAAAATATCCCCCAATATAATCATTTAGATTTCATTTGGGGTACTGATGCACACGAATTGATTTATGCACCGATAATAAAGTTGATCCGTTCAATGGAAGTAGAACCAATACCAAACTAACACTCAGACTGGAAAGGGGACATGTGCACCAGGGTTAGTTTGGCCCATTAGTAGATGTGGTAAATATATTGTTTAAAATAATTGTTAGAAATTTACAGTCTTTGTTGCATTTGACCAAATTTACTATGTGATGTGCTTGAGGTTATAGCATTTAAAAGTGTTGTTATTTAACACATCCTTGCAAATTTAGTATTGGTTTGCGTTTTTTACTGTTGTTAATTGATTCTGATTTATGCAATGTCAGCTACATAATTACACATTAGTTATGTAGTGTTAAAGAAGGTCTTTATTGAAGATATGCATTAGTTGCACATTATTGTGTTATTATTACACGTGTTAAAGAAGGTCTTTATTGAAGATATGCATTAGTTGCACATTATTAACATCTATTAACTAATTAATTTCAAAACAAGTTTATAATTATTTATTACGTCGAATTTCATTAATATTATAATGTTTATATTTACCCATTATGTTACCAATAATAGAGTTAAGATTAACAAACTGGACTGTCATTATCGATTTTGTTGATAAACTGGCATAGCATTCTTAATGCACGCTGCATTAGAGAATGTCAATTGTGGTATGATGTTGCAAAAATATTTTTGTTAAGCCAGCATAGTATCTCTATATATGCAGCTGTAATGCAGCAGGCCAATTCTAGTAGTAGGAATAGTAGACATACATTATCAAGATAAAATTGAATAATTTATTTCAGCATATCACAAGCACTAAAGCTTTTAATAAAGCAATACCCTCGACTCCTACTTTTAAAGCATCTAAGCTATATTAGTTCTAAAACTTTACTAGATATATTAGCCAATGTAAGATCGCCGTTTTTCTCTATAATTAGGAGAATTAAGTGACTAACAATAAAGGAATTTGTGACATAGCCATGGAAATTAAAAGTACTAAATATATTTCCAAAATGCAATGAAAAGGCAGCCAAGCCTAAACTTAAAATGTCTCACCAGAAAGAACTACAGAATCAAATAAACTCTCAATGTAATCTTTAAAACATCATTATTGACAGAATTATATAACTTTTTATCTTTAATTTTTTTCTCTTAAATAGGTTATACATTTTGTCTTTGGGCTGTTGACATATTACATAATGCCAATTTTGCAATTTCTTTTAACACAGTGTAACATTTTTGGGGACTCTTACACTTTACTGTGCCATTATTGCCATATTTTGATATAATAAAATGATCTTAAAATATTTGTTCTAGAACAAAAAATACTTGTTCTAGAACAAAATTTTTATATTAAATGTATCGATAATATGTTCTAGAACATTAAAAAATAAACAAAAACTAGCTAGTAAAAAAAATTTATACAAAGATAACATACAATAAAAAATTAACAAGTTAGCAAGTGCTTTGTATTTTTTGCTCTAGAACAAAAAATATTTGTTCTGGAACAACATTTTTATATGAAATGGATTGATAATGTTCTAGAACATTTAAAAAACAAGAAACAAAAACTAGCTAGCTTGCCATTTTAGCAATTTTTTGATATAATAAAATGATAGTTTTTAATCTATCATATCATAATTAGGGAAACGTGAAGGAAGTGTACCCGGTTTAGTAACAAACGATAAAAACATTAGCTACACAAGACGTAACAAAATGTAATTGTACGTAGAGTAAATTACGGTATAACTTGCATAAATATATATTCGATATATAATTATAACAATTATTTTTTTTTGAATTATATTGAATGTATAGGTGGCTCAGCAACCTGTAAGAGAGTTCCTCAGTCCTATTACACTATACCGTGCCATTAATACAATAGGTGGCACGGCAAACTGTAAGAGATTTTTGAATGTTGGGATCAGACCTGACCAAGTTGGTGAACTACTGAAGATCCGAAGTGGGCACACCTGGGTGGGTGTGGGCCAATCGGAATCCGAAGAGGCAGTGCACACATTGACATTTGGCGTGTGTATATTTCTTACAGTAGGAAGCCACTGGATTAAGAGTTCTTATGGTATACTTAATATGATAGTATAAAGAAGGAAGTGTTGGCAATGTATCTGAAAAATATGGTGGCCCATATCGGCCAGAAAATATCGGCCTAAAATTGACATCTATGGGCAAAAAATGTGTTGTGAAAAAGTTGTGAATTTGTCATCAAGTTGGCTGCAATTTCACAACATTTTAATTTTGATATGAAAATGTGATGTGAAAATGATGTGGAATTTTTCCAATTCACATTTTCATGTCACATTTTCTCATCACAAGGGCAAAATGTTACCTTCGTTAGAAATTGTGATGTCAAAATGTAACGTGAAAATGACGTGCAATTCTTCATGTCACATTTTCATGTCACATCTTATTTTCATCATATTTTAAGGCTAAAATTCACTGAAAGTGGACGAAGTTGGGCTCGGTCTTAGAGTTGTTGCATTGGGAAGTTGTCAAACTGGTGGTGTTTGAGAAGCTATGTTGGCTTATCAACAAAGTTGCACCACCACAACTCCCTATCCCCCATGACTTTCGTGAGATTATCCGCATCTTCAAGGCCAGTGTCCTTAGGGAGGCGAGGCATCTTACGAAAGTCATGGGCTGTCCACCATGCTTATTTTTTTCTCCATAGGGCTGCCAAAGCACAAGATTGTACACAGGCTGGTCGTCACGGCAAAAACAATATCCTGCAAAGCAGTGGTGGCTTTTTTCTATTGTCAAGCTTAACCCTATTAGTACCGGGCTATAAAATGCTGTACAAATACCGGGGGGGGGGGGGGGGGGTCATATTGACACTTCCCTCTAAAATCTACAAATATTTACGAAAAAGTCTGATTTTTTGTTTGTACGTAGGTATCACTAGTCTGGATCCGACCGAAAAAAAAATTTTCGAAAAAATGTACTGGGGTGGTAATATTGCAGCACCAAAATTACAAGTAGTGCACAATTTTCACAAACTGGGTGGTCACATGAAGGAGGGAATATAAATAAAGACTGGAAAGTGAGACCATGGTCTACTATATTTATACGGCCTAACAGGTCACTTGAATTGGCCTCCTAAAAAGAGGCCATTGATATTTTAATTACTTTACTTAAATGGTATATATTTAAAATGATTTCATAGTATCAATATATCCCAATTATGTTCCTTTCATATTACGATTTCATATTTTTAGGTTTAGTAAAGGATTACTTACACAATAATGTATATTCAGTCTGTCAGTCACACATTAGTACTGTAACTCTGTAACCCTGTAACCGGTATACCAAGCAGCAAGTAGTACCAGGTACATATTTAAAGTATTCTGGCATTGCAGTTGTACAGTTGTATTGTAATTGTATAGGCCTATGCTGAAGTAAATTAAACTTATTACTTTTAAGAATCGACTGCAGGCTGGCAGGACTGTTCTGCTATTAGGGATATTTGGCCGGAGTTTAGCCTGTTAGCCGGCTGGATCCCGATTTGCATAATATTGGCCAGAACTAGGGCCGATACCGATACATCGGTTGATTCCTAATTACTGTACAACATACAGTTATGATACTACAGAACTATAGCAGTATAGGGCCTTCTGCTTTATAATCCATGCTATTTCTAGTCTATTTTTATATCAATTATATTTTAAATTAATAATGGTCAACAAATGTTGCATTGTTGGATACAAAACGGGATATGTTGGCGGATCTCGTAAGCCATCATTTAAGTTTCCGATGAACCCGGATATACTTCAGCGATGGGTGAAGTTTGTTAACCGGAAGGACTTCGAGGTTACCCAGTATTCCAGGGTTTGTGTGGATCACTTCGATGAGGAATACCTAAGTCGCACAGAAAATAGACATGTTAAACTCAATTGGTCTGTATCTCCAGTTCCCACAATCGCTGTTGCCAGAACTCCACCATCCTTAGCACCAGCTGTTAAACGACCTCGATGGGAACCAACTCCTCGAGTTTATCAACCAGATGAGTTAACTGCTTTCATTGATCTTTATCGAGTTTCTTCACTCACTGATATTACTTCGGAGTGTTGTCCGCCCGACTATGTTTTCGATAAGACGGATGATCACGTATTGTTTTATGAACTGAATACATCAGGGGAGATGCCGAAGTTGGGTGGAGCGATTCGAATCGCGAGCAATCTCCATGTGAAGCTGGAACATAATGAACGGCTGGTTCCTTTACCAGTGTGGTTCCTTAAAGCCACTAATAACACCTGTAAGTTGAGCAACACTACTCAGGTCGAAAATTTCGCTATATATTTGAGAAACGTGTCCCAGTTTGACTATTCTGCTGTCTTCGATGACGTTTCTTATTACTGGCATTACGATAAATACGGTCGACCACCATATTCTCACAATGTAATTCGTTTTGCGTTGAAAATGAGATATACTTCCATACAGGCTTATAAACTGCTCCAAGATGAAGTTCAATTGCCATCATTAACTCTGTTGAATAATCTTCAGAAAGGTGGAGTGGACATTATAAAGGCTCTTGCTAGGCTTCTACAGGGTGGTAAATTTGACGATAATGTTATATTACTTGTGGATGAGATGAAGTTAGAGAAAGAAGCTTCATATAGTCAGGGAGATTTTGTTGGTTTGGATGATGATCGTCAGTTTTACACTGGAATAGTCTGTTTTATGCTTGTTGGTTTAAATTCATTCAGCTAAATTCATTCAAATAAATTTATTCAGCGCCTAGAATAATTTGTATCATTTTTAAATAGGCGCTATATAAATTATACATTATTATTATTATTATTATTAAAGAGAGGAATGTTCTTTATTGTTCGTGCTGTACCTGTTACTTCAGCTACTGCAGCTTTTGTATTTAAAGAGTTACTTGGAGCAATGGAAGATGTATCCAATTCAAAATTTTCTATTAGAATGATTGGAGTTGATAATTCACCAGTCAACACAGTTTTTAAGAAATTATATAAGCTTTCTCCAATGGAAAACGCATTGCCAACAGAGATAAATCGAGTTATAAGATACAAGGGTCATAAAATTTACCTGCAGTATGATCCAGTCCATGTCATTAAAAATATTAGAAATAGTTTAGCAAATGGAAAGGTTTCCTGAGTTCGACTTTAACCTATTTGATGATGTTCTACATATAGATGCTGGAGTGATCAGATGGAAAGATCTATTTGATGTTTATGACAAGGATTTCCAATTGGATGCTCATTTACGAATGGCACCACGTTTAACTTATTCTGTGATTCACCCAGGAAACAAAAAGCAGAATGTAGCTCTGGCGCTGGCTATTTTTGAAGAAAAGACATTGGCAGCACTTCGTTGGTATTATCCAAACCGATACACTGCGGCTCAATTTCTTCAACTAATAACAGCTGGTGACTTATAAGCAATTCCAAGCAGGCTGGCCATTTCCAAGCAATTCCAAGCAGGATGGCAATTTCCATTCAGGAAATCGTCTTGGGAATGCGATAGTTCCATTCGATAATAAGCCTACCTTTCTGAGGGCGATGGCTAACTGGGTGGAAAGTTGGACTGAATCCCGTGATGACGAATCTTGGCGTGGAATCTCCTTAACTCCCCAAACTGCTAATGCTTTAACTCAAACGTGCCTATCAACGGCAGATCTTTGTGATGATCTCATCAGTGAAGATTTTGATTATGTCCTGTCTTCAAGACTGAACTCAGATCCGTTGGAGCTTCGATATAGCCAGTATCGCCAAATGAGTGGAGGTCGTTTTTTAGTGGGGCTCAGAGAGGTCAAGAATTCCGAGCGAATTATTGTCTTGCTCACTCTAATCGATGAAAAGATCGATTTTTGGGAAGAGGATTCTCTAAAACCTCAGCCGATTGACTTTTCTTCTCTGACTAATACACTCCAAGAACACAGTGACGCAATATTCTTTTCAGAATTGTCGGCCGAGTCCATGGAGGTAGCAAAATATATTGCTGGATTTCTTGTTAAGAAACTGAAAAGTTTGGACAAAGAAATGTGCCACGTGTGCCATGTATTCTCACTCCAAGGGGCCTCACAGATGGAAGACGAAGCACCTGGTCCATCCTGCAGCACCTATATCGATATCCTTAATCGAGGAGGTCTGCAGATCCCATCACCTGAGATAACCGAGGCTGTTAGGGATTGTATTGCTCGGTTAAGTTACATTGAAGGTATTCTTCAAAGATCCGGGATTCCTATTCGAGCAGCAGCCATGTCCATGTTAAAGACCTACGGTATTTCATATTCAGTATTTTTTTGCGAGCTCCACAAGAAGAAGACTGATACTGTGTATCTTACTTTGGCCAATATCTTCTTCAATAATGCACAGCGTGCGATAACTGATGAAAGACGAGTTCAGAGTGTTGCTGCGTTCAAAGAGAGACAACGTAAGAAGACTGATAATAAGTAATCTCAAACTGATCTGACACACAATGATATTTTATTATTTATTCATAATTTGTCCTTAACTATTATATTTTCATAACTTTTCCGAAAGTTCACATGCTCTAGAATATTAATTAATTAATTAATTTTCAAAGATTTTCAAATTAATTAATTATGCACCCACCCAATTTCAATTTCATAAATCATAAAAACTGACATCGGAAATGAAATCACTACACTCAAATACCCCCATAACGAAAATTGTCGTCAGTTAGTAAACTTCCTTATATTTTGACAGACAGACCGACAGTTGGACAGACATACAAACAGTCTTGAATCCATCAAACATGAAAACTGACATCAGAAATGAAATCTGCGAGCCCCATAATTTCATTCCGCCCAACCTCTCAAGTGTTAAGAATCTTAAAGTGTCATTTTAACAAAGAAACAAACTAAATTATCATATTTGAAAAAGTATTTTTTCTTAACGTCTTTTTTTCTCAATTTTATATTTCGAATTGATTTCGCAAATCAAATCATGAATGAAACAGACAAAATAGACACTTTTGAAGAAAAAGGGTCAAACCAAGCATTGCATGCTTCCTAACAATGTATAGCCGATGATAAACCCACTGTATTACAATAATATCTCATTGGTACATGTTTTTGGGCGCTATCTACACTGTGTCTTGCCTATGTGTTGTTTAAAACGTACGATATAAAATGTTCAACAATGGCCTCTTTTTAGGAGGCCAATTCAAGTGACCTGTTAGGCCGTATAAATATAATAGGCCATGGCGAGACACACACTCATCATATTTTATTTGTGTGATATTAATTATAATTTAGTTTAAAAAATTTAGTTCAGTTCAGTACAAACATGCTGCGATCTCAATCATCCAATGACTGATTTGGAACGTCAGCCCAATTGGAAGTCTCGAAAAACTTCTGTTTTACCAACTGGGTTGCAATGTATGCAACATATGATGTACCGGTAGTCAATGGAAAGACAAACATTGCGGACGAATCTCGCAACTGCGCTCAAACTGTTCTTCAAATTTGGGCGAAAGCAGGAATTCCAATGGTAACAAGTATCACATGCCTTGGTGAGTGTATTAAACGACTTGTCTGTCATAATATTTCTCTGAAAAAATCCCCTTGGTACGGCGTAATAATGACATAGTTAAAAAACAATTTGAGTCTTACGAAACGGAGTTAACAAATTATTTGATGTAGCAGCTTGTAAGTGTGATTTATCTCCTGGTTCTCATTGCGACTGTAAACCACATAATAAAATTGCTGAGTGTGAGAAGGCCATTCTAATATAGTCCATGGGCCAGCCAGCATAGGGGATACTTTTTGGTAACCACCCAGAACTTATATTTTTGGGAAGACCTAGCTTCTGGCCATTCATTTTGATATGATAACAAATCTGAATCGGTAGCTGACTTGGTGTTATCACCAGTTGTCATGGAAATGGTAAAATAACAAACATGCTGTAGTATTCGAATAACTCAATATAAATTCATCGCATCTTTTGAAAAAGATAGCTACTGGTCTAACAATTCTAAATGTGACATAAAATTCTGGAATATAATTATTGTTGCCATGGGAATGCTGCTAAATAAAAACTGACATGTTTTAGAAAAATAGCTACCATTCTAGAACAATACCATTATTTTAAAAACAAATTACCACATTTTATTGAATGTTAGTTTTGGAAAATTTTGGTATACTGAGAACTAAACCTGTTATGTTATAACGGTGATATATGGTTCCAAAGATATACCCATGTTTGAAATATTTTTATTTTTCATCATTTAAATCTCATTCCACTATGTTTCAAAATAATGACTTTAATAAATATTTATGTCAATAAAATATGACACCTACCACAAAAGAGAGGTTAGTTCTTTTAGTATATTCACTTCAATTTATATATTTATCATAATTTTTCCTTGATGATTTCTGCAAAGATGATTCCATCGATAGTAACATTTTTGAATACAAAATCCTCTTTATTTAATAATAAGTACATAATCATGTATGTACGTATTCTTAATTGGTATGCGATGATGTCATCCGAGCAAATAGATACATCCGGGCAAATATATAGGTGTGTTCAAAACATGGAGAAATCGAGTCAACCTTGCTGCCTGCCACCTTGTAAATATTGTTTAAAGAGAGACATCTATCCAGAGCCAACTACCAATCGTATATAAGCTTAGTATCCATCATCAATGTATCTTCTCCCATAGGTCTGGGATGGCTGTTAGATGAGTAGGATATGGTAATACCTGATTGGATGTATGTTCTACCAGCTCCATAATCTATCCTGTCTCTCTATCTCTGCTGTATTGCAATTGTAAACCACCAACATGTATCTGCCTGTTCTGTACAAAACAAAGAGGTGAAGTCGCGTTAGGTCCATAAGGGCAATAATTCCCATTGCTATTTAAAGGAGCAGGTTAGTAAAGGAACACGTTAATGAGGCGTCTTGGGGGAACCAAAACAATAAACGAAAGTTAACACATGTTAGATGATTATGCAGGTCTCTTTATAATTGTGTGTTGAATCTTTGTTTTGTACTCACTCAGTATCTGCCTACAAAACAAACATCAACATCATTGCATTGCATTGAGTTGTGCAAATTCAAGTCATGTACCAACAGGAAGGAGGCGAAATTTGAATGAACTGAAGCTCATGGCGTGATTTTTGACTAACATATTTGCACTACTTGTTTCATTCGTACCCCAGGTGACACTTTAAAAATTACCAAAAAATTTCACGAATGTAATATTGCAGTTCTATAATCGCTTTCAGCATCCAAAAAACCGCTAAATATCGCAAATAAATTAATTTTAGTGAATTATGAAAACTATTGAAAATCTTAGTACGAAAGTACTGGAGATGGGTGCCAGAAAGGGAGCACAGCACGAAAACTAACATGCCCATGTAAATGGCTTTTGCTCTGTTGGATAACCCATTAAATTTTAGGAAAAGTCACGAAATCTCGGTTTTCCAAACAAACCTTAATCAAAGATACAGATTAATTACAAAATTAAGCCGGGCGCGTATTCCCAATCCTTACACTCCTAAGGAACACCTCTTGCATTAAAACCTGGGATTGGTTAATGAGTTATTATTTGATTGGACGTTGAAATCATGTATGAAATGGAAAGAGGGGTCGAACTAGTGTGAGGTTTTTATAAAGTGCTTAAAACGCTCCAAATAAAATAAACTCTTAAAACCTCTAGATGTCTAGATGGCGCGCTAGCACAGTTCGATGCACACGAATAGCAGACGGACTATTCATAAGCAATTACTACTGTACAGTACTATAATCGGCCTGCTGCATTGAAACTGCACATTGAGATGTTATGCCAGCTTGCCACAACCATGCAATCCACAATTGGCAAGCCAAATGCAGCGTGCATTAAGAATTCTATGTCGGCTTATCAACAAAGTTGCACCGCCACAACTCCCTATCCCCCATGACTTTCGCGAGATTAGCTGCATCTTCAAGGCCAGTGTCATTTAGGAGGCGTCTTAAGAAAGTCATGGGCTGCCCATCATGCTTATTGTCTTTATGGGGCTGCCAAAGCACAATATTGTGCGCAGTGTGATCCTTATGTGTGGGGGCAGCTCATGCAGCCCTGTATAAACCATAACCCAATGTTCTACTGCCTAGAAAAATATCAAATGTTAAGTCTACTCATCTACTCTTACACTAGTTCGACCCCTATCTCCATTCCTTACATGATTTTTTCCTACAAGTGTAAGGTTTGGGAATACGCCCCCCGGCCCAAGTAGGATTAAATAAAGAGGATTTAGTATTCAAAAATGTCATTATCGAAGGAATCATCTTTTCAGAAATGATCTATTATGATAAATATATAAATTGAAGTGAATATACTAAAAGAACTAACCTCTCTTTTGTGGTAGGTGTCAAGTCATTTGTTTGTGTCATATCTGAGTCATCTTCAATTGCATCTGTAGTGGTAGTCATGGTAACCTGTGAAGGAGTTGTCTGAAATGCCATTTAGATGTCACTTGTCATTTTAAAGTGATTTGTAGTCACATCTTGATTGTTTTTTATTGACATAAATATTTATTATAAAGTCATTATTTTGAAACAGAGTGGAATGCGATTAAATTGATGAAAAATAAAAATATTTCAAACATGGGCATATCTTTGGAACCATATATCACCGTTATAACAAAACAGGTTTAGCTCTCAGTATACCAAAATTTTCCAAAACTAATATTCAATAAAATGTAGCAATTTGTTTTTAAAATAACGGTATTGTTCTTACACATTCTTAAGTGCGTTTATTTTATATTTATACGATTAGCTATAAAATGGCAGGTGGTGGCGGTGATATAAGACACCACTATCCTAGATCGGCATGATCCGAATGTGGAAGAGTTGGTTTTTCATATTGGAGATGAAGGTAATGCTATAAAATTCATGCAACGAGTGGGTCTACTTGCGAAAGATGACGCACAAAGTACATGTACTGCAGATTCTTGTGGGTTTCCCTCAAAGATTGTAACCTATGTTAGACACTGTTTTCCACGTCTGATGTGGCTCTGCAGTTCTTCAAAGAGGCATCGCCGGTCTGCACGTGTTGAAACATGGTTCGCAAACAACTCAAATCTATTGGTAAAGCAAATTCTCTGGCTGATGTTCTTCTTCATCATAGAAACAACTTTGAAGGTAACTCACCGTGGTGGAATAGTTGGTTACATCAATGATCACACGATGGTTGATTGGGCCAACTTTGTACGTGAATTAATGTACAAGGACATGAAGGAGGCAGACCCAATGGGAGGCCCAGGAGAATCGATTCAAATCGATGAATCACTGTTTCGGGGTCGGAGGAAATATAAGTGCGGGAGGAAGCTGAAAGGAGATTACATCAGCGCTGCAAGGAATTATGGACGAGCAGTTGATGGGCCATGGATTTTTGGGCTAGTCCATAAAAGAGCTGATAAATCAGTCGACAGCGAATGTTCCATGTGCAGCGACGTGACACAGAAACACTACGACCGATTGTTGAACGCCATATCAAAGGTGGAACGACAATTATGTCCGATGAATGGTCAGCATATTGCGGTCGACGAGTTAGAATCATGAACAGGAGGGATCAGTGGCAGTGCAGCGATGAAAGTGGGGGCTACACGCACCTCAAAGTGAAGCATGCTACCAAGGGAAAAGGGCGTTTTGTGAACCCAGCAACCGGGGCTAATACCCAACGTATAGAAGGGATGTGGCACCATGCTAAATTCGCAATTATGCATCGAAATAAAAGTGCTGTGGCAAACGTTGAAAATCACTTAGGGGAGTTCAGATGGCGTGGACTTCATGTCGAGACACTGTTTCTTGTTCTAATTGACCTGATAAAAGCAAACTATTAACTGAAAAGTGACTCAATAAAATATTTTAATTAATAATCTAATAGCTAATCATTTTAATTACAACTCTACTAGCTAATCATTATGTAAAAAATAAAAAATAACATCACAAAAAAACACATTAAAAAAACACATTTTCGTCACCCGGGCCACAGTACTACCTGGTGAACTTTACTAATGTTGTCGAAATTGCAGATAGGTTTCATCTTAGCAATAGAGCAACAGCTGCTGTGTATAACGAAACAATCCTCTCTACTGGGTCTGGGTCAGAATCCGACATTGTTGACCACAGCAAAATCCAACGGGAAAGGAAGAAGGCTTGAAATAAACTCTGAGCAGAATGCAGTAAAAATGAACCCTTAGGTTTATATTTTGATGGGTGGAAAGTTCTAACTCTAACTGATAGTGGTCACAAACGTGTTAAAGAAGAACATTTTGTGTTGGTTCAAGATCCAGGATCGAGCATCATCTGATATTACTGCATCAATGGTAGAGTTTACCGATTCTAACAATATCTCTTTGGAAAAAGTTACAGTAGGTAAGTTGTTATAATAATATTTAAAAATAAATGATTCACAATTTATTTATACGAAATTATTTCATACATGGCGACATATAGCTGTACAATTTTAGTATTAAATACATACAAACATGTTTTGAAGTACTGCAGTGCAGCAGTGCTTCTCATATCTTTATTTCACTCACTATATGTTCCGTCAATTAGTTATAATATGTAACAAAGTTAATAAATAATACATTTAATGCATTTAATTAATTATTGTTGTTTTCGGAAATATTGTGTTAATGTCAATATAATTTTTATATTGTTGTTACCAAAGCAAGTTGCATAATAATTACTAATTTAACTTGTTTAATAATTTAATTAATTATTGTTGCATTTGGATGTGATGTTAATACTGGATGGAAAAATGGGGTGATCGCTAATTTGGAAAAAAATTAGAAATCCCACTGCAAGGAGCAATATGCTTATTGCTGCATATCATTGAACTCCCCTTGCGACATCTAATTTCTAATCTTGATGGTCCAACAACTGGAAGTAACACGTTTTCAGGTGTGGTGGGAAAACTTCTCCAGGAATGTCATACTCTGTCACCAGTTACATTTCAACCGATTACTAATGATGACTTTCCTAAAATTCCGAAAACTGTTAGTTCGAAACTCTCTAATGACCAACAATACTTATTTGATATCTGCATTTGATATCTGGTAAAATTGGTAAAACTATTGCCAATAAACTCCCAGGACCGATTAACCACTCCAGGTGGCTGACAACCGCATCTCGGATTTTGCGGCTTTATGTTTCTACAGAAAGTCCTTCTGATGTGCTATACCGACTGTCACATTTTGTTGTGATGATATATGCACCTGGTTGGTTTAATATTAAAGATAATAATAGGCAAATACACCACGGAGCTTCACATTTTCTTCATATGTTAGTTATGTGTGACAAATTACTTATGGAGAAAGAAAAACTGATTGTATTTCCTGTTCTGCAACAAGGGGCATATTACGCACATACAGAAAGCGTCATTCTGAGTATGCTATCTATCATCCTCTGATAAAGATATTCGAAAAGAAATCTTATCACAATCGCTGGGTTCATATTGAATTACCATAACTTTTGGGGTAATTTCTCCACTACTACTATGGCCCTGCTCATAAAACACAACCAACCGTTTGTGAAATTGCTTGTTATTCCTACTTACGTAGTAACTTCAAACAATCTTTGCATGGACTTCCTCTTCATTTAAACCATGATATGTTTCATACATTCTTGTGTCATTATTAAAATAAAATGAGTTTATTATTTTCTTAAAACTTTTGAAGAAACCAAGTCCTTCAAATTTGTCAACATCCAAAAGTAGTAAATTTCCACTAATATTAATAAAAAATGTTAAAATGTTGACACATTTCTCGGGAATGGTCTTCAAATCATTTACAAGATTCTCAGGAAGAAAAGAAAGAATTATTAGCTCTGTTGGAAAACAAACTAAATCATCAAAATATATTGTACAAGATTCCATAATATCAATTAAATTCGAGTTACCAGTACTTTCATTTGAATTGCTCGCACTGCTGTTGTCTAACTTTTAAACAGAAAAGTAAAAAATGTTGATGCTGTGTAAATATTAAATCCAAAAGTAGGAATATATATGGAGTTGTGCTCCAAAGTTCCAGATTCGGTAAGAGAAAAAATTTCACTGAAATGAAACCCGTGAAATACATTTCTGACTGGTGTAGAAGTATTGCAAGCATCTGTTTCAAATCTATAATAAGATTTAACTTCAACATCATCAGAATTTTCCAGCTGAGAAAGGGACAATCTCTTTGGAGTTGGGGATTTCCCTGGTGAAGGCGAATTTATAGTCATCAATAGCGGCCTCGTTGGATTTGCTGATGCAATGGGCTTACTGGTAATTTTACAAGGAGTACCGACACTGTCGGAATCTGGATGAATATTATTGAAATGTTCCTCAGGAATCGTAATAGAATCTTCTACTGATGATACTGGCAGTTGCGCACTGGCTTCCACAATACATTCCATTGCAACTTGACTTAAGTCTTGACGTGCATTCTAGCACCGACTCATCCAATCGATCTGACAGCATCGGCTAGTACTTAATATGTTTTTGTTCACAAATTGTTTAACTTACATCGATAAATGTTTTAAACTGATCTTCAATTTCTTTTAAGTCATCGAGACAGGATATAGTATATATATAGAGTAGAAACATAATAGCAATACACAATAAATAATATATATTTAAATTAATAATAGTAATAGTACATATGAGTACGATCGAAGGAGTCTGGAGGGCTAAAACACCCCCCCCCCCCCCCCCCCCCCCCCAGGAACGACCATCAAATATGGATGCCTTAAGGGGTCACATAGTGTAATTAATGCCCATGTAAGTGTTTAACTTTGATAATAAGAAATGGTTCGATAGTTTAGCAGTTTCAGTTCAATATGTATCTAGATCATATAAAGTTAAATATCTATCATGTATCTAGATCATATAAAGTTAAATATCTATCATGTATCTAGATCATATACAGTTAAATATCTATCATAAATCATATATACAATCAGTCAATCAACCTAGAATTTCCCAGCCCCATACTGCTCATTCTCCTTCTCTTCTTCAGTATCCTCATTCCCAAGCTTTCTCTTCCTCATGCCCCTTCTTGCCTCCTTTGCCACTGTATCAATGACACATTGAGCATTCTTAACCTTTAAGATCCATCTTCATTGCTAGTTCATATGAATATTTCCCAGGATTGCAGCCAAGTCCATGTAGGACTTTTATTCTTATTTATACCCATCATTGAATGTAATTACAGAATCCAATGCACCTAACTCCAGAACTGTTGATATAATGAAGACTCGCTTTGGAAGTCTAGACCAAATAACTTTATTAATGCTCTCATTAACATTTTGAGTTTTCCATGTAGGCACTTTGCTAACAAATTACACTCTGATAGTCTTATATATAGGCTTTATGGTATCCATTATTGCAGGAGGGTTATGGGTATGTTTATATAGATATTTATATAGGTTATACTGATGGTGTTGAGGATAATCAACAGTGGATGACTTATGATGGAATGTTGCCCACACCCCTTTCTTCATCAAGTCTATACCTGTTGTATTTGCTCTGATTGCTTTGCCATAATATGTTTGAAGATTATCTATTTTGACTTTAGTGAGGCAATTTTGTCCTATCAATGGTTTATTATCTGCAAGTTTTTACCTCTATATTCATTCACTAGGTTAAGCAATCGACAACCTATTCTCTTCTGAATATGACCTACATATTCCAATTTTGTTATACTGATATTTGGTCCATAAGGAGCCTTTTCAAGAATGTTTTTGAAGGCACTGGTAACTCCATCACTGAGATATTTTATAGACCGCACATTTTTATCTTCCTTGGATCAAAGAAATATTCTTTAAACCCATAGATCCTCCATGCCACCACTAGAACCCATATAGGTTATGGAGCAGGTAGCATGATGATCCTTCTTTTCTTCAGTAGTTGCATCAGGGGCAACAATGGTACACCATCTACAGAATTTAGAAAGAGGCTCAATATCCAAAATCTTTCCTGTATCAACACTAGTTACTATACCATTCTGTGATGTATACCTTCACTTCTGCCATATTGACCAATGATCCTACTTGTACTCCTCTCTCTTCCAGTAGTGACTGTACTAATACCATCACGTGTAAATTAAATCTCTGGGAAGAGAAGGGTGCGGGAAAATGGTATCTGGGATACTGTATTTATAAAAATGAAGAAGAAGGTCAGGATATTTTCACTTTTGAACATCTTATGAGAGTTCATGGAAACTCGAACTGAAGTTGGAAATATCCTGAAGTGAAAGATATTAGTACCACAGTACTTCCAGAGCAAGTGTTACGGTATATGGCGCTGTATCCACATTATTAGTCATCATGCAGTATGCAATATTAGTCCGTTATGCAGTATGCAATATTAGTCCGTTATACTGTACGTAATATTAGTCCGTTGTGCAGCATGATATTTTAGATAAGGCATAATAACGCAGTGGTATTTAGGTAGGGAAATCAAAACGCCCATATATTTGAAACCATCCATTTTGTATAGTATGTAGCCCTACCTACGTAATTTTGTATTAGGTTATATGTAGATAGTTCCAGGGTAAGTTTATTCGGACCCTGGATTCAGTGCTTGCTGATATTAGCTTTAGTAGGGCTAGCATATAGGGACGCTGTCCTGGCCATTCAGCAGCCAGAGACGTGAACCATTACCATATATGGTAATAATTCGAGGAAGGGAAGCAAATAGGGCTACAATCCGGCCTCCTTATTGGACTAGCTGCTTCCAGGTTGGTCTAGTGCTAGCACGGACTGGAGAGCCAATAGGAGAGCGATTGAGTCACCCTATTGCATCATCCCACCCGGATCACCTATAAATTGGCGGTGTGCCGGTAGAGCCTGTTATCAATTGTATTATTCCAACTCATCACATGACACCTAGCCCTAGCACCTGTCTTGCTGTTTTTTCTTGATACTTTCTGCAATTTGCTAATTTGATTAATTTCGTGAAATGATTTGCTAGTGCGATTACTTAC
>JAUCBJ010006288.1:0-16948 GCA_032718475.1 Nemertoderma westbladi | reverse complement strand
TGCAGGAAAACCCCAAAGTCAATAATGTTGGTTATTTACATTTAATATACTTTATGAACGCCCCCCATAGCAACATATGTTTATATTATTTAAATAAAGACATTCGTATATATATCTGTAGCACTCTAGGTAGTTGTAAAAGCAAAACTGTTAGGCTACCTAGAGGCCTACTTTTTACTTGATTATTCATTATTATAGTTTTTGACAAAAAATTTTGTTTTAGTTATGGGCAAAAATTGTACCATTTTATACAATTTTACAAATATTAAGCTGCAGGGGCATATAAATTCAGATATAGCAAATCCCGATATTTTTCCACCGGGATCGGGATCCCGTGCAACCCTAATTCACACCCACCTCTCTCGACTAATACTTTTGTATCGCTAAAGATGATATTTCTCATTCCAGGTTCACCCACATCTCGTCTCCATGGCTCAATGCCCGAGTGCTGTTGCTGTGGAGACAAGTGACATCGGTAAATTCCACACACCCTGGGCCGGGCCTCAGATCACCAGTGGGGTCAATCATATAAAGATAAACTTCCAAGATCCGAAACCAACTAACTCCTTGATTATCCGTTTATATCGGTTTGTTTATTAGTTAAAAATCCTTTACAGGAGTTGTAAAACAAATTTTGGTTCTGCTCTGTTCGGGCTATATATATAGCGTAACTGTTTGGACAAAGTAATTTGAATTCGACAGCCTTGGAAAATGACCACTTATTGTTTTTCAGACCGCATGACAGTTCAACATTGGGACTGTCACAGATTTGTGTTTTTGGCACGACTGCATTCACTAACGCCTCACAATATCCCAAGTCGTATGAGGATCGATGTAATATATGCGTTCCCTGGTTCAGGTTAGTCACCTCGGTCACCTATACTCTAGTAGTCAGTAGCCTACACTCCTACTGTAGTGGCTGTAGGCAGGTTAGTAAAGAAGCTGGTTACAGAGACGGGTGAAAGGAACCAAAGCAATAAACGGGAGGAGTTATCGTTTATTCTTTTGGTTAGAAAAGCCTGCCACTGTAACCTGCTCCTTTCCGTTAATTAATAAATCTAGTTTTGTTTATTGTTTTGGTTAGGAAGCACTATCACTGTAAGTGTAACCTGCTCCTTTTACGTATATGAACGATAACAGGGGGGTTAGGATTATTATAGGAAACCCAATGTAATTGAGAGTCAACAGTTAATATAAGCTTACCGGCAGGCTGGTGTAGGTAGGCGTAGGTATTAGCTTTTACTCCTTGGTATAATTAATTAATAATACTAAAATAAAATGTAAAAAAATACGAAATCCGCTTGAAAATAAATCAGTACTTCATTGGCAAATCATTACCTAAACTTTTCCACATCTATCTAGGTTTAAATAATGATAACACCCATTTAATGGGTCTCGCATTGTTTACAAATCCATCAATGATGTCTGGTATAGCGGAGAAACCATTTGATGTTTTTTACATTCACGCCATTGGTCCATTTATTCATGTGTGAGTCATGCCTCGAGGTTTAACTATACCACATGCCCAATAGGTCACTCGCCCTGTGAGTTAGTTGCCCAATAGAATTCACGTTTGCCACATTCCCAACCAATATAGCACGTGCCCAATTATTAGCCAAAAATAGAAAAGTTACTTTTCCACTAAATCACTTGTCAAAGCTATATGTATTGTCTATCAATAAAAGATAAGACAGCCATGGAGTCTAAATGTTCCATCTTTTATTAAAGTAATTACCTTTTTGAGTTGTTGGGTTTACAGTGGAAGATCACCCATTGTGATAGACTGAGCAATATGATTATCAATTAATTATTGTGTTTCTTCTAAGTGGTCGTGTAAGTTTGCGGGATTGATTGTGACTTTTGGCAAGTAATTGTGATTGTGACTGCACCCCGCGACTAGCATAATCTTTGAGTGTGAATCTTGGTCACATTATTTGGTTTCATCTAACCTTAAATGAGTCGGAATTCACCCGTATTTCCGAACACAAGAGCCAAGACACCGAACCACTTCAACACCACTATGCAGGAATCACTTGTTTCTCGTGTTTACTGAAGAGATTCAGATAAAGCAGTTGTAGGTGTCTGATGTTTTGGGAACATTTGGGAACAATATTGTTTATTGTGTAATTATTTTAACTTTAAATGCCGAATAATTAAATTAGATTTAATATAATCTACTTTTTAAAATAGGATTGGTGGGCGAAAAAATTGTTTGGTATAAACAATAATTGGATAAGGTAACAACAGATCACTCGATACATGTCACCTTCCCCTTATGCACAGGTGTTTTTTCACTTGTAATGCTAAATGTCTATTATTACGTAATTATTATATACTCGGCAATATAAAACTCGAGCTTGTTCTGTCTATTGTCGTTGTTTGTTAACAGAAACTCATTAATGCAGTTAGTTCTTCATTTGCAAGATTATATTTAGAATCAATTTTGCACAAAAATATTATAATAAATTGTTTTTTAGTGAAGTTTATATTGCCAAACAAAACACTTCGATTGTTTCTGTTGAATCACATACTGTAGCATAGATAAACTTAGTCTAAAAGTCTCAGTATGGGTTTGCAGACCCGTAGCCAAAAGTCCTGATAATCCGCTGGAAGTACATTTGGTGCCAACCCTGTTCAGCGCGATCCCGTTCCTCTAACGGTATCCCGGACTGGAGAACTCGAAGACAAACCCCGTCGCTCTGCGGCGACATGGCCAGTTGGACGCGGGAATCCTGGCCCCAATTGGCGAGTCGCCAACGGAGATCGAGGCAGCGGTTGACGGGGTCCAGGGCGAGGAATGTCCCGGTGACAGAGCCGTCGAAGAGACGGAAGGAGCCCCCGGGAACCGGGTCGCAGTCGACCGGGCCGGCACAGAGAGCGGCGAGTCGGGAGGGGTCGGTGAAGACGAGGTAGAGGTCCTCAGGGGAGCACTGGAAGGTGAAGTCGAGGTCGATAGTGCTGGTCTGGGGGGCTGTGGCGGTCGTCTGGGGGGCTGTGGGGGTCGGTCTATCCTTGGTCGAGGGTGATATCCCCGATACCCCTTGGCTCCCCCCCGATCCCCCTTGGCTCCCCCCCGACCCCCCTTGGCTTCCCCCCGATACCCCTTGGCTCCCCACCGACACCCCCTGACTTCCCCCACTCGGTAAGATCAACCCATTCGCGTATTCAGTCCTTAACGTATTGAGGTAGTTGGCCAGTCTGCCCCGTATTAATTCGAGGCCCTTAGTTAGCACGATGCCCCTGAAGTCTGCCGACATCTTGTTGTTGACGTCGGTTGTTACCGACATATCGAGATCTTCCACTCCGTATTCGTCGCTAAAGTTAAGGACTTCCGCCTTCCCAGACGCTGATAGTTCCCGAGTGACGTCAGACCCACTCCACTCCAAATCAATCTGCCATTCGTAAAATACAATTAGTTTACCTTTACGGTTACTCAGAGAAGATTCCCCAGCTACTTCAACTTTAGTTACATCTATAGCAGTGGTTGCGTCATCATTAATTATACACATGTTATTTAGGGCTTCTTTGATGGCCGTGATTGACCATTGCGTCGCATCCTTCTCTGTCCAATGCCAGTTATTAACGTTCCTCGCGTCTTCTCGCTCTTCGACTATCCATCTGGGGTCTCCTTCTCCCCATTTTGCCATTTTAAAATTAAATTCAAGATCACAAATTATTTTAACAATATAAGAGTATAACGAAATATATAGGCCAGGGGGATATTCTTTTATTCACTATTACAGTATTATTCTATAAGTATAATCTTATCAAAAGTACCGGTAGGGGTAGGGTAGTGGGAAAATGTATGTGGGCTTATTTTGTTCCATTAGACAAGGGTTGGAACTGTACCGCATGTATAAATATATACTCCAACTCCAGGGTCTTACGTGGGCTTATGTTCCATTCTGTCATTACAGCATTAGCCTGTTAGCCAAGGGTTGGATGGGAGATGGATATGGAATGGAAGTGAGGAGCGCTCCATACAGGTACAACCATACTCAGATACTCTGTGGGGGAATCATCGGTGTGGTACCCGCCAGTAATACTCGTCATCGGTGTGGTACCCGCCAGTAATACTCGCCAATCAGCCAATAGTACTGTAGTAATAGTAAAATAGCTACTTATATAGAAGTTACCAATTGAAAGAGAAAAGTAGGTTACAGGGCTGCAGGGTGGGTTTTTCTAACCAAAACAATAAACAATATTGTTACCAATTGAGGGAAAGGAGCAGGTTACAGGGGCAGTGGGCCTGGGCAGTGCGGTCCACTCTACCAGTAACCATAAAATTTAATTTCAAAAACATTCGAAATAGGCCTACGCAATCGCCAAATGAAACCGGCAATTATTAGGCTGCATCATTACAAAAACTGTAAGTAGGCCTATCGGTATTATATTCACTGGTACTGTGGTATTCAGCATTCCTAATACTGTAAGTGTAATATATTATTACACTACCGGTAGGCCTATAGCCAGATAGCAGTATAGCAGTATTATCAGTCAGTCAGTTATTATTGGTGTTATGGGTGAATGAGTGGTTTCATATTATCAGTATTATTATAACTTTTTGTTGGGCACAGCTTTTGCAAAGCTTGCACAGCTTTTTCGATCCCACCTGGACGTCACTGCCGACTTTGCAAAAGCTGTGCCCACCAAAAAGTTATAGTATTATGTGGTATTATTATCAGTGGTTCAATACCGGTACCTAACATATAAATAGCTAGCTACCAGTACTGCAGTATGTGTTAGAGAATAGGCCTTTGTACCGGTATGTTGTTGGATTTTTACTTACTAGCAGATAGCGCGGTCCCGCTATTGGTTGAGAATAGAATATGATAGAATGGAATGGAATTGACTACTATACTGAGTATAGTAGTCTTTGAATGGAATGTAATAGCATACATTTGCCCATGTGGACTCCTATAAAAGGGTTTAATTTTATTCTTATCTTATTATTATGGTCTTCATTAAACTCTGAAATCAATCTGGAGGTAATTTAATTCGGATTTGACTTTTTCGCGTAGGCTATGCAGTTTCACGTAGGTAAATTTTTGCGTAGGCAACCAATGAATGAATCGAACTAGATCCTTTATAAAGGAGAGGTAAATTCAAATATGCTCAATCCAACAAACCATATGGGTAACAGACGTTTCGGTCTAAGACGTTTTGGCCTAGGACGTTTCGGCCCAATAAATGAAATACAAGATTTGCTTGTCGGACGTTTTGGCCCAAAGATTCACTTTACTCCCTTAAATCAGCTATTAATAATAAGTTATTCAATATATTTGTTTTGTAGTTGTAACGTTCGTTACAAGAGGAGTTGTCAGTAGGAACTGCTCCGACACCTGTTTGAAAGACGTCAAGATCGAAGTTCTACATTATATTTATAAATAATAACTAATGTAATATTATTATTATTATTATTTATTAATATAAATTTACACCATACTGTAACTTAGAACAAAGATAACATATGCTGACAAATTAACTTTAGTTAATACAGTTAGATAATTAAAAGTAAGTAATAGTAAAGGTAATAGGTAAAGTAATAAAGGTAAAGTAATAGTTAAAAACATACGTATTGTAAAATGTGAGTCAATAAATAAAGTACATTAAAATACACCGAATTAAAATTACTACTGTATTTTAATGTTAGACTTACAAATATAATAGATAAGAAATATTCCATTAAAGGGGCATTGCTAAATTATGAGACAGACTGGATGTCATATGGAATGAGATAAAATATATGCGTATTAAATTTAAATTTAGATGAAATATATGGGTATTAAATTTAGAGGAAATATATGCGTATTAAAAGGACCAGAGTGGATGTGAAGTGAATTAAAATATATATTAATAAAAGCATTATACGTCTTTATCTATGGGTATAAATAATCTATCATCGAGATGAGAGTTATTGTTTCAACAGATCATTGAGACATAGCTGCAAAACATTGTCCAGCTACAATAATTATCAATTGAGTAATGTTTAAAATTAATGAAGTATCTCCAAAATATAGCGATGAGACGAGATTTAATCCCTAAATGGTTCGTGAAATTGATTCGCTTTAGTAGTTTATTAGCAATGTGGTACTCGGTACCAAACGTTTTGTTCTGACTTGCATTTTTTCGGCCGCAAAACATACTGGGGCAGAGCACCACATGCATAATGTTTGTTTTATTTTGATTGAAATAAATTAAACAGCCAATTCATGAAAGATATTTCATAAGTGTTTGTATGTTATTGTGACATATAATAATACATACAGTGACATAATTTTAATGAATAATTATTATCATATCAAACAAGTTGGCCTTTTCATTCGGTTACAGTCATGGGCCGAAACGTCCGGGCCGAATCGTCCGGGCCGAAATGTCCGGGCCGTAACGTCCTGGACCGAAACGTCCTAGGCCGAAACGTCTGTATACCAAACCATATACAGTTGTTCGGCAGTTTGGTGTGTTATGATGATAGTACAGTACATCAGCCTGTAATCAGGCAGTGCTGGTGCAGTGATGTAATCCAGCGTACATAACCCGGCATAGCATATTCTTTTTAGCACAAGTCGAAATGCTGCGCCGAACGTGTTCGGCGAACTTATATAACTTTCAAAAGGACAGACCTTACCTTACTACAGCTTGACAACGCATTCAGATCAGAATCATTCAAAAGTCCAACGTCAGCCAAGCCAAGTAACAGTACAATACTGTAGTACAATCGAATCGACCTCTGACAAAGCATTCCAGTAATAATGCTTATAACTTGACATTCACTAAATGAATCTAATATATAAATAACGTCGTGACAATATTGTTCCATTTAAAAATATAATAACTGTACGTATTGCATGTTAAATAACGTCGAACATATTTTCACTATGCTCTCGATTCTTTATTAACCTCGCCCTGCGCTCGGTAAATAAAATATCTCGAGAATAGAGTCAAAATAATAATCTAAAAAGTAAGAGAACGATTCAACAATGAATAACAGACTCAATACTGTGAATGAGTCACCCACATTCAAGCACAAAGCTTCTACCATTAAGGCAACAGGGATGGATAAACCAATGAGAGGGCTGGGTTTTAACCCTTCCCTCCTAAGCTATTACCATATATGGCCACATACATATATGGCCTTTTTGTAGACCTATACACGAGCTATTATATATAATGTATATACTGTATATATATTTTTAGATTTATTTTTATTTAATATATTTATATTTATATATATTAGCCAATAAGGAAGGAGCGGGTAACACATCGGTTGTCCTTTTCATTATTCTCTACAACAGTACAAAGCCACTAAAAAGATTCTATACAAATAGCAATAAAGGAAGCAAATCTACATTTACATCAATAAATACCCTTGGAAGTACTTTAGAACTAATGACGGGATACCCCAGGCAGGACTCAGCAATGCTATTGAGTTTGGAGGACAGGGATGTAGTAATAGTAACATATTGTATAAAACATATTGTGCAGTACACTACACCATCAACAGCGAGATAATTAGCGGGTTTCAGTTCAGTTTTTACTACCAAGCCAATTAATTGTGCTTTTTTTTCTTTAATATTACACAAATTTACTTATTTACCCCAGCGGAGTTATTTATTTTACTTTATTCAACCCTTGTCGAATAAAATCATTTCAGATCATTGGGGCAAACCTGGGGTAATATCTGACCTCATTTTTCTTTTTTTTTTTTGAGGGGGGGGGGGGGGGGGGGGGGGTGATGGGTGATGAATTATTATAATTAAAATCTTGATGATTGTAACTCCCTGTCCGCTCCCCGCAATTGTCACTAATATGCCTGCAACACCAACCGGACAGGACAGAGTTCGACCCCTACTCTTTTCCTATATTGTTTATGTCCTATAAATTCATTATTCAGATTGCTGTACCACTGCCTACACGGTTTGGATTGGTCTGTTATATCAGTGCAGTCTATAGCAACCCACAATCTATTGGCTGGTTCTGTTTTATACTTACTTTCTCAACCTGCTGCACAGTCCTACGCTGAAAAGGTAACAAAATCCATAAACTCAATTATATAAACTACTAAACTTTATAAACCAGTTGTTCAATTCAGTTTCGTTACAAAGTTTCGTATTTCACTGGCACAATTTTTACGTTTAAAACGTATTGCCGCTGCTGGATTTGTCGACCACGGGGGGGATAACTTTTAACCATCTTAACTTATCTTCTCCCTCTCCGATGTTTTAATAGAAATTAAGTGATACAACTTTTTCTTAAATTGCTACTATTTATTTACTATTATGTTCTCTCGTCTGGACGAGTATAACCATTACTTTATTACACTATCATAATATAGTGTCTTTATTGAGGACCCCCCCCCCCCCCCCCCCCGCGACTGATACAGGATAGGGTTGCATCCCTCCTCCCTAATGGGTGTATCAGAATTGCCATTTTCGCTTATATTAGAGCTAACTCAAACATTCTTTACTCACTGTTTAAAGCGGTTACGAAACGATTAAAGTTAGAACCACAAACCCAGTTCCCTACAACGTTAATATCTATACCTACATATTAATATTTAGTGTTGATATTTTTAGATTCAAGAATTTCTACTGCATCTGGCGTCAGTTTCAACGGATATTGGCGTTGCTATGACCATCGCTATTCTCACTGGTTACTGTGGAAAACTTTCCCAAATGAGGACCACTCCCCAAGTTCTAGAATTGCTGTATTTACTTGGCACACAACGCAATGAATCCCGTTTTACAATACTCCAAGTATGTTTAGTTCTCTTAGCAGTAAAAATATTCTAACTATATTTATAGTATGGTAAATAATATCGTAATTTATCGTTCGTCCTGAGATTCTTTATTTACCGAACGAGCGTAGCGAGCAGGTTAATAGATCGAGGGACGAGCATTTATCTAAAGTATTTTATTTACTGTATAATATGTAATTCCGTTGTTAAAATCTCGTGATTGTTATTAATTTACGTTGATAATTAGAGATTTTTTGACTAGCTCTTATAATGAACTTTAGCTTAAACAGCACATGTTTATTTTTTATTAACATCATACGTATTAAATACTCATCCTATGTATCTGATTCATATGATCTGTGAACATGGGGGGTTGTTAGATTATTTTTATTTAATTAGTGTTGAGGTGGGGAGGCCCTGGTATTCTTTCATTATAAATACGTACGGTAGGTCATGTGAACACAATTCCACGAGTTAACCATATTTGGCTTCAGACGATGGGGTGACCTTTTCGATGGATGTGAGGGGGGGGGGGGGGGGTTAATAGTGGAGCCAAAGATAAAAAATATATATAATCATTAATTCAAATACTGAAGCTAAAGTAAAGATACACAAATAAAGTTGCCTTTGGAATTTATTTAGGAATTTATACAAACGGATTATATATAATCAAGACTTACATATATGATTGATCAATGCTTGAGTGTAATCATCACATATTACTGCCTGAGTTACTTCGTGTATTTTGAGACTCAGGAATGTATTTAGGTATTGTAGAAACCATAAATAACTCCTTTCGGAACTTTCGATTTTTATCACGGGAATCATTTTACTAATTCCTAGAATGTAGATTCGTTTTAGAACATCTTCTTTGCATACCTTTGTATCTCTATTAATCTCTATGGGTGTCTTCTCACTTCCATCCAGCATTTGTGCTTTGTAATTATTGCTTATCATGCTCCTGTATTTCTTGTACCTGCGCACTTTAGCGGGGATGCTAATCGGTCTCACATGTTTTCCTTTATATAAGGCCGTTACGTCAAGGTTGCTACTCTCCTCCGAAGACAAACACGCGAATTTTTCACACGAAGGTTTCTTATATGTCAATATCACCTTATCTTCTGGTATGTCTGCGCCAAGAATTTTATGAAGACGTTGCAATTTTTGTGAATAAGTCACCCGTTCGGTGATGGGTTTGGATTCGCTCGGTAAACTGTCGAGAAACCCGCAAACGATAAGTCGAAAATCGTCGATGGATCCATATGGAGGTGGCCCGGGAAACTTATAGGAACCACTGCTTTCTTTACACAGATCTGGTTCTTTAAAGTGAAACTTATATTTTTTATGGTCTCTTTTAATAGCAACTGTACTCTTTTTTTCATCAATTTTAATCTCATCTGATTTTACGATCCAAAACGACCATTCCGTGACGTATCTATTTGTCCTAAAGTATGTGAATAGAAGTGGTGTCTTAATGTTCCAACCGATCTTACATACGCTATGGTGTGGAGCCAAGGTGAATTCCCGTTCTACCACTGTACCTTCTCTTTCATATGCGGGAATAGGGACGAGTCCACCGTCTCTGACCCGCACGATACCAAGACTCCCTCCAGATATCGGGACCATTTGGATTCCTGAAAATTTCACGGGAAGCCATTTTTGGTAATATTCCCTATGAAAGACATCAAATTCTACCTCATTCTCAAAATATATGGAATAAGATTCCATAAATATTCCACTTTCTCCAAACTGACTACTTTGAACCGCATTGTTTCCAAAATGTCTATTTTGAATTAATACGGAATATGTTGATGCATCAAAGGTAACCTTTGATACATTGTCTATGACATGTAAGTCATTCTCTTTGCCTCCGTCACACCCAGCAGACCATCGCTCGGGTGACTCAGACTCCCTCCAGTCGATTACTGCTAAGGGTTTAAAGGTCAGTATCCTGTTTAATACATGCCGAGGGAAACAATAATAGAAATCATTAGCATTATTCGTAATTCTAAGAGGCTCGAGCAGAACGTCGTCTTCCAAATAAAGACATTCCAATTTGTCGAGTATCCCAGATCTCATTACAACGCCTGATATTGTAGCCATAGTGATACTCCTTATTTAGTATTTAGTATCACTTATGAAGACTTAGTATAAGTTAAGTTAAGTTAGAATAAGTTAAGTATAAAGTTAATACAGGGCGATTTTTTCAGCTAGTTTTGTCATGGAAGACTAATTTTCATTAAAGCTTCCAGGGCTATGATTGAATCAGGATAATTGCTAAACCGTTAATTTTTGGTTGGTCCCTGTCCCGAACTGGTGTGTCATAGGTACGTACCGTTCACTCCCCATCAAAAGTTTTATACTAGCTAATTTTGGGAATTACTTTTTTTTTGGACGTTTTTGTTGGGAGTTCCGCCCGTGGCTACATTTTGTTCTTATAGTTCCGCCCGTGGCTACATTTTGTTCTTATAGTTCCGCCCGTGGCTACATTTTGTTCTTATAGTTCCGCCCGTGGCTACATTTTGTTCTTATAGTTCCGCCCGCGGTTACATTTCCGTGTGTCCGTGTCACCGAATTATGATAACATATCTTATTTCGAGAGATTCTGATATTGTTAGTTGTTTAAATCTAACCATTAACAAATACCGCAAAATGTAGCCAGTTAAAAGATTGGCTAATGTTTGTCCAGGCGCAGACATCTTAAAATTAATAATAATCTGATTTAATTAATATTTTAATAATGTCCCAATTCGTTTACGGTCTACAGAAATAAAAATCGCTCTGTATAAAATGAAAGAAGCAACCTGTTCACAGCTGGACAACATGGTATCCTCTGTATTATTTAGTCGAGTATATAAACACAAGATTATTTGTAAAACATATTGCGCTGAAGTCCAAGTTACTTTAGTTTCTGAGTTCTTATTGTAGTCTAGTACCTCTGTGCATTGGATTGAAAAAGTTACTATAAGTATTGTATTTTTTGTTACTTAGTAGGCCTATACATATAGTATATAGTATAACACCATATCCTGGAATATAGTGTCGTAATTGAGTAACATTGTCAACATCCCCCCCCCCCCCCCCACCCCCCTCCCTCTAAGTTTTCTACAAATCATAATGAGATAGTTTGACCTTCCCCATACCTCCTTACTGGGTGAGTCATTTATATTTTCGGTGCGCTGTTTACTTGCGCAATATCGACTGAGACATATTTTTAGTTATAATATGTTCGTGTGTATAGCTAAAGATAGGGGAGTTAGTGTCACTGAATTAATACGCTATATCCCAGGAGATTGTTAGGTAGTATTTATGTATTTTAGGTATAGAGGAGAGGTGTTCTAATTTATAACACCTTGACAATTCGTTTAATAAGGTTTATTTACTTGTTTTCTAGAATACTGTAGTCATGTTTGGTACTACTGTAGATTACGAAACGGTTTATCTAACACAAGTCCGACGCATTTTATTCCTTCGGATTCGGAAAAAACTTTGTATCGTTATAATTATAAATATAATTTAACAATCTACATGAATGAATGCTGATTACAATAAATTATTTGAAATAAAAGCGAGAACCCTAAATAATTCCTTTCTGGTTTGTGTGACATGGTTTCTAGGATCAAAGTTAAGGATTAAGTTGGATATACTTTTATGAACTTCTTAATTTAATTGTATAAGTTTTATGCAAAAAAATATTGATAAAAATATTAATAAAAACCCCAAATCTTGCTGTGATATTGATTTTCACAATCGAGTGACATTTTTACCACTAATTTAAAAAAAATTTATTAAAAAAAATACTGTTTTTATCTTAAATCTTTTTGAAAATTTTAGATATTTTATAATCGTTGAAATATATATAATAATATATATATAAAATACATATTTTTTTTTTTATTCTACATATTAATGTATTAATTAATTTTCAAACCAAAAAATTTACTGTATTTTATGATATTACGGGGAACTTCATCCTACACAAGGATATCAAATACCGAATTGAACAATTAATATAGAATAATTAACAAGTTTTCTATTTATAAATTAGGCACAGATTTTATAAAATGAATTAATTAATTAAGTTAGGAAAAGAGTTCAGGGTCCATCGAAAAGGTCACCCGGAGAGGGACCGCCCGTCGCCATAACAGACGCCGCGTTGCCCACTAGAATGGCCACCAGAATCCGCTGTAGGAGGAAGCGGAGTGAGCGGGGTTCGTGGGTGAACGCGTGCATTCGGGAGCCAACCTCCCGGAGGAAGGCCGCAGTCTCCGGGCCGGGGCGGCCGAGGGTCTCAAAGGCCACAGGATGAAAAATGTGGAGGCCCCGCTGCTCCAGCTCGGCGTACATCGCGCGTTTCCTCCGCTCTGCCTCCTCAGCTGTGCGCCCGCCGGCGATGAGGGTCTGTTGGAGGTGGCTGGGGGCGAGGGGGTCGGCTACCGTAGCGTCCCAAGTAAGGCTTCGTCCCCCGCTCCAAGGGGCGAGGCTCACCCCGTCCACTCGTTTCCCGTCGTTCCTGAAGAGACCCGGGGGTTCCAGGACTGACGGGATGTCGCAGCTGACCAGTGCCCGCCTCACCAAGTTGTTTATCATGGTGTGGCGGGGGTGCCGGCCCGCACTCCCCCGGCAGGAGAGACCGTGAAGGCCGTCTGCGGCGACTGGACTACCGCAATGGTCACAAGTGTGGGGTTCCACCACCTTGCACCCGAGCCGGGTGGCGATGGCGATCCGGAACTGGGTGTCGGTTAGTTTCAGCCCCAATCCCAACGAGGCGCAGGGGAGGGCATCGAGCCAGCAGCCCGCTGTGGGGTCGTCGACCGAGTTCAGCCGCGCGAGGTTCAGTTGCGACGCTGCGCGACGGATGCTTGCGAGGGACTCCTCGTGTACCGGGGCCATCCATGCGCGCTGGACAGGCACGGTGGGCAGCGCCGAACCGTTCAACGGCGGGTACTGGATGCCAGCGCAAATGGTATCAAACTCCCGACGTATCTGGGCGCGTGACTCCTTCGTCTCTGGCCCCAGGAAGAACACCTCACTCTTCCTGGGGTTTATCGTTAAAAAAAATACATATTTTATTTTTTTAAAATTTTTCCAAGAACCCATAAATATGAAAATGGTACTTTTTTCTATTCGAAGGAACGAAATCACCAATTAAGAACTAATTCCTCCACTCATTCGTTGATTTCTATCAGGTGGGACTGAAATATATAAGTTTATACGTCAACAAATCCTAAAATTTTATTATAATATTTTAATCTTATTTACTGTTTTAGACGATTGTTGATTGGTTGGCTGGAGTTTGCCACCCCTGCATGTCCTCTACAGCGCCCCCTAGAGGGAGTACCCTTCATTGCGTAGCGTCAACATTATGGGACGCCTACGAGCAGCAGCCTTGTTCCGAGGCCTTGGTGGCGCTCATCACGCCTGAGTTGGTCACCAACTTATTCCGCGGATGCCGAAAAGGCCGTTTTGTCGAGCCGCTATTATCCACGCTCTGCTCGTTCGTGAACGCGAACAGCGAAACTGTCGCGCTTCTACTCGCTAACTCCGGGGTCGTCGTGGACTCCGGCGGGTGCCGAGGGGTCCGGGACGTCGACCCGCTGTCGCTGTCCGTGATTCTCCGCGTCTGCGTGTCCGGCACGGCGAGTTCCCGACTGATCGACGTCGGTTTCCTCGAGGAACTCGTCGTCATCCTTCGGGGATTCTCCGAGAATCCGTCGGATTCGCTACTCCGGTCGGCCGCCGCGGTTCTTGAAGGCCTCGCCGGGTTGGCGGAGTTGCCTCGCGTCCAGGATTGGTTGGGATCCGATGGCCACGAACGTCGCGCCTTCTGGGCCCCGTTGCTGCGGCTCCTCGCTCGAGGAGAACCGCGCGCCCCCACGTGGCGACGATTGGAACTCGCTACAATCGCTTTCTTCAAAGCGGTTGTGAACGCCCACTCGGAGAACCAACATCGCGTCGCCCTGGTAACTCGTGACGTCATCAGCGAGACTTCTCGTTTCGGCGTTACCGGTTTCACCCGGCATTTTTTCCTGGAGGTTTTCCTGAAGGACGAGACGGTGGTGGTCTCCCTGGAGGGAACCAGCGCGGCGGAGTCCACGGGGTTGACTCGCGTCGCGCCGCACCCCGGACACGGTTACGGACGGCTCCGTCGGACGTTCCGCGCTCGTTCCTCGCTCACCGTCGACGAACTTCTCTGTCTTGCCGACCCCCGGTTCGGCGCCGATTCCAGCCGCTCCGGCTCAGCTAAGTATTTCAAACAGCTGTTCAAACTGAAGGATTCCATTGACACTGCTGAAGAGAACGTTTACAATATGAAATTAAACGGAAGTCACTCCTCCAAGGTGTTCGATGTGACCTCAAAGTTACTGCAAACTTCCATGGATGTTTTAGAAACGATAGCCACTACTGCCGGTAAGTCTATGGGATATTAAGCTGTCTATGGGGGCGATTGACTCAAATCCATCTGGCGAATTATCAATATTTATTATCAAAGTAGCAGGTTATTCATGGCACGTTATTCTAACCAAAACAATAAACGAGATTTAATAGCACAAGTTACAGTTTCATATTAGTATATACTGGTATTTGCGGAGATTTTCAGGTGGAATGCGTCTGTACTCGTCTCCTTTAGAAGCCTCGTTGCGCTCGTCCTGCGCATCTGGTGGCCAACATATAGTAGTATAGCTATATAGAGCATACAACTCGAAATGTACTGATAAATGTGGTATAATATGGCTTGGAAATATCAACATTTTGAAATAAGATAAATTTTGGTTGGACTACATTGAATTGCAATATTTTTGACGCCCCTTAGCGGCCAGAGCCAAAATATATATTTTAATTATAAATGAATTGTTGTGGGGAGGGTAACATAAGGGTAGCTATAACATATAAATATATATTTTTCACTCAAGGTGCTAATCCTTTGTTATGCTTTATTTTCACAATAAATTGTAACCTGTTTTTTTTTTAATCAGCATGGTTGATGTGAAAAAATTCGAGCTGAATTTTCGTTTCGTATTTTTCAATGAAAATGCCGCTTTTTTACAAAATATATTTCAAATTTTCAAAAAAGCACTGTTTTTTTTCGTTAAACATGTTAAAAACAAAAAATTATTTGCAAAACTAAAAAACTACTAGAATTTTGTTAATTTCGAACTCACCTTAACAAAAACTGTAGTTCCACAGTTTTTCATTAGCTTTCGTTTCATAATATTGTAATTAGTTAATTTCTAGATTTTAACCAGATATGGAAAGCAGTTTCCTGGAGTGACAATGACAAACCATTTTGTTTCTGGGGAGATTTTACCCAAACACGGAAAGAATGTATTGAACTTTTTACAGCCTTCAACCTCGTCTAGACCGTTACAAATCGGGTTTCTAAATGGTTCAAAATGTGCCAAACCTTGGCGTTCGGGGAAAAAACTTTCTCCCGGTAGAAACAGTTCCGAGTTTCTAATAACTGAGTTTTCCATATTGGAAGCAGGACAATTCGGTCCCGGACAATTCGGTCAGGACAATTCGGTCCGGACAATTCTGTCCGTACAATTCGGTCCCGGACAATTCGGTCCCGGACAATTCGGTCCCGGACAATTCGGTCCGGACAATTCGGTCCCGGACAATTCGGTCCCGGACAATTCGGTCCGGACAATTCGGTCCGGATAATTCGGTCCGGACAATTCGGTCCGGACAATTCGGTCCGGACAATTCGGTCCGGACAATTCGGTCCGGACAATTCGGTCCCGGACAATTCGGTCCCATTAATTTTGTGTTTTGGGACCGAATTGTTCGGGACCGAATGTAATTGGTACTATATAATGGTGAATGTTCTAGAACCTTAATATATATTATTATATGGTAGCTAGTTTTTTTTACTAGCTAGTATTTTTTTGAAAATAAAAAAATTTTACTTTTTTTTTGTTAACATTATTAGTTATGGTAGCTATGGTGTTTTTATGGAGCTTGTGAATTATTTACTAGCTAGTAATAGTATGTATTTAAAATGTTAAAACTGATTTTTTTTATATACTGCGTAAATATACTGTATTTATTGTTTGTTGGTTAACAAGCCTAAATTATTATCATAGATAATAGCTGGATCTCATTCAGGGACACTTTGCTGAATTTAGATTAAAAAACTGTACCGCGCGCGACACGATGTTCTGTTCAGCTTAAACTGTTATGATATCAATATTTTTGGTAATTAATATA